>MJUU01040138.1:0-61451 GCA_002080025.1 Modiolus philippinarum
TTGGGAGGTCCTAACAAACGTTACACCAAACTACGATGGACCATTCACGAGTAATGGCTATTAAAAATTTTGTCATGTCTTAAAGTACATTTTTCTCGAAAACGGTAGTAGAAAGAAACAAGAACCTTTTCGATTCATCTTAGGTGATATCTGTTACATTTAAAAAAGAACTTTGAACTATCTAATCAATCCTTGTTATTGGATCAACTCTGAAACCGTAACAGATAGCTGAAAAAAATATATGGAGAAAATATGTGTCTTGTTAAGATCTGCATTTGTAACATTGGGTCCAAAATTATTAGACTATCCGTTTTCGGCTTATTGACCAATAATAGATCTTTGATGTCCAATTTTTGGTATTTGCTTAAAGGTCAAATGCGATTGAAAATACAAAAAGACATTCAATACGAAAAATGTCCAGGGACCTTCAAAATGGGGTCAAGGTGACGCGTCAAGGTCACAGTCAAAAATCTTTTTTCATGTTTCCAGATCAATCAAGGCTTGGAGACAATTCCCCGTGGTAGACATGTATGCTCTTTATTTTTCTTAGATATGGTGTACTTTACATGAGATAATATCTCATGCATGTGTACACTTTGTTCAATTACTATTATCTAAATTTATGTAAATTCTAAAACCTAAGGATTAACTCCCTCCATCGTAGTTTAGTCCTTAGCTATATTTGACACTACTGATTATTCGGATTTAGTTTGATTTCATACATTTTAAACATTTCATGAAATTATGGATTTCCTTTGATTGGGTTCTAGTGATGCTGATGAGGAATTAATTTCCGAAATGGCCATACAGCTCATTAAAGTTATTGCAGTTGGAGTTAACAAATGTGTTATGGTCTCATGTTCATTTACTCCATATCCTTTCGTCAAATATTTAATACAGGAGTTTGTCTTTTATTGCAGTGTGGAGTTGGTAAAACAATTCCCCGTGGTAGAGATGAATGCTCTTTATTTTTCTTAGATATGGTGTACTTGTACATGAGATAATATCTCATGTGTACACTTTGTTCAATTACTTTTATCTAAATTTATGTAAATTCTAAAACCTAAGGATTAATTCCCTCCATCGTAGTTTAGTCCTAAGCTATATTTGACACTACTGGTTATTCGCATTTAGTTTGATCTCATGCATTTAAACATTTTATGAAATTATGGATTTCCTTTGATTGGGTTCAAGTGATGATGATGAGGAATTAATTTCCGAAATGGCCATACAGCTCATTAAAATTATTGCAGTTGGAGTTAGCATATGTGTTATGGTCTCATGTTCATTTACTCCATATCCTTTCGTAAAATAAAAAAAAATTGGAATGTTCGTTATAACGATGAATCAGTAATCAGAACATTATGACGCATCTTCCCGGAAAGACCTATCAATTGTTCATTGATCAATTGACATACTAGTTGAAGTATCTCTTGTGTAAACCTGGCTTAATACAAATAAAGGAATAAAGCGGCTAAAAGTGGCACAAAAATCACCCTAGGTATCTTTTTGTCTATCAGAACACTTGGCTTCAAATTGGAGATATATGTTGTCAATTAAAAAATTCCAACATTACAACGATATTCTCCTCTTAATACTTTTTGTTGTAATCTATGTGATGTTTGACAAAATAAGGTTTTTCATTGATAGCAACAATTATTTTTGCACCCTATAAAAAAGACTACTGTATAATGAGAAACATTTGTCTGTTCTCTTCCTTTCTGGTCCTGCCGTGCGCGGTCCCGGCTTATGAATAGGCCCGCAGCATCCTCTGAGCTTGGAGTATGAGTCTTCCTAACAGAGGGCCCCGAGGGAACCCCGGGATATAGAAATAGGACCTAGTATCTCCGGCTTGCGGGGTTGCGACCCCTCCTAAACGGGGGCTGACCCCGAGGGTCCCGGGATATAGAAATAGGACCCATTCCGTGGTTGTGCGGGATTAATAAATGCACAACCCATCTTTCGGATGGGATGTAAACTCAGGTCCACGTGTTGGAAGAAATGCCACGCTTCCTGCACGTTAAAGAACCCTTGTAGCAAGCTTTTTTTGAGTGGTCCGTAGGTAATCGGCTACAAGGCTAAATTCTCCGCCCTTTTCGATTTCACCCTACTTTTCCAGTGGCAGTCAGAATTTCCCGTCCCATGGCCCTTTCCATACCCCAAAGTGATTATTTATTAACAAACTTGTTCTCGTCTTGATATAGCTGAAATATTGCTGAGTAGACATTAAACAATATTCAATCAATCAATCAATCCTTTATGGTCAAATGGGAGATAATCAAAAGAGACTGTTGAAATTAAAATTTAAATTATCAAATGCTTCAACATTGTTGTAGTAATTAAGTTTAGTTTATTATTCAACAAGGCCAAGTAATTTCGCATAAAGCAGAAGAATGTTGAATGTGTTTTCGCATTGGGCCCCGCAGGCATTTTGAATGAGGTTCGGGCTTACCAGATATTTTTTTATGTGACCAACCAAGGACTATTGCGACAGGTTATCTCGGATAAACTTCTTTGATAAAGAGGACATTTTGAATGTTTTCCCTTATGGTCATACGTAAAACTGTGTGCCCCGGTGACAGTCGACTCGGATAAGAAAGCACTACTGTCACCTAATTTGGTTCTTTTTGGTCAGTATGTTTCAGAGGATGTGAATTATTTTGGTCGTTTGAGGCTACCTTTGACAGTATGTGGACATAATTTTTTAAAGAGACTAAAAACATATTTACTAAGAGTGGTTTTAATTAGCCTAGTAATTTCAAAAATATTGAATTTTTTTCCTTTGTGTTCAGTGTTACACTTTGTTCACTGCTGGTGGCCATTTTAGATGAGATGCAATCTAGGCGGACACATGTTTAAGGCACCAAGTAAGGACTATTGTCAACACGTTCGGTTCTTTTTGACTAAGTTTTAGAGGAGATATTTGAATATTATTTCCAATAGGGTCCATTATTTAACTATGCCTCGCTCTAGCGGCCACCTTGGATTGGATATTAGACACATTTTTAAAGGGACCATCTAAGACTATTTCGATTAAGTTTGGTTTTACTTTGCTTGATTATTTCAGAAGATAATTAAATACTTCATTGAATATCAAACTATTGACTTCCGTGCGGCTATATTTGATAAAATATGTACTTCTCGGGCACATTTATGCTAATTACCAAGAACGTCGTTCATTCTTAAAACTAAAATTTACAAAAAGGCTCAGATGTCATCAATCTTGACAATATTCTTCACAATAAACATATTACCGCGAAAATACCCCCATACTTTGAGGCCCAAACAGTTCATATGATATCTTATACGTATACAAAACCAATTGCAACTAACATCTTCAATATCAAACGGGTATTTCGGAATCTCCAAATTGATGATTTTAAATCAAAGCCACATGAATGTTCTTGTCTCTCTTCCCACATTATATCAGGTCACGTTATAACCGGGAACCTCAACATCGTTAACAGTGAGAAATTCAAGATCAGTTAACAAAAGGTAAAAAAATATCATGAACCACAAGCCATCAATTGGAAACATAATTTTAAGATATTGATGGACGCGGTTGAGGAATATGCCAAACAATGGACTAAGAGAAGGGAAAAACTGAAACACTGACCGACCATATCAGGTCCATAAGTCATTGATTGTAGTTCGAAAGAGGTGCGTTAAGACAACCATGAGCCAAAATCCGAAAAGCATATTCGATTATCCCGATGTAGATAAAACATAGTCCTTTCTTAATGACAATTATGTTATTGAACCAGCTGGCAAGGCCCGAAACAACATCACGTTTATCTGCAAAAAGCACTACATTGAATGCTTAATGAAGGAGATGAGCATTATCAATTCATTTGGCAACTCCACATACAAACTGTCCACTATACCAAAGGAGGACATACTAAACAATCACAAATCAGTATTAGAAACAAGAAGGGAAACGGGGAATTTGTCAAAGAGACAACGACCAAAAGGGGAGTAATAACAACTCAAAGCCACCATAAGATCTTCAATGAACGGTGAGAAAACCCCACACCCAACGGTAGGTCGGAGTCGGCCCCTGAATAAAGAGTAATCAAGTTCAGCGAAATAAACATCATCCTAGACTCCTATAGACATAAAGTAAACTAACTAGAAAAAAGACAAGACACACAAAGGCTTAATAAATTTCCTGACTTAGGACAGGCGCAAACCTGCTGCGGCGGGGTTAAACTAGTTTTATTGGGCCCAAACCTCCCCCCCTAGCCAATGTGATAAATAAAAAAACAATAGTACTGTAAAATTCAGTTAGGAACAGGACTGAGTCAATTGTGAAAAATCAAACTGAAAGAACTAAATATACGGACATAAACATGAAATCACAAAAGACTACTAGCAATAAACTGACATGCCAGCTCCAGACCCATTACCAAATAACAAATAGAATTATGTACCCTTAGTATACAGCTTCCACCAAGATCAGTATTGTCTTCTTTTGGTATCAACTTAAGTGAAGAGAACAATGGGTACCTAGGTAACATAAATGCCCTTAAAACAAGAGATATATTGCTGGGTCTGCCAAATGCACAACAAAATGATTTTCTAAGCTCTTAAATTCACAATTAACTGCAGTTAAACATGGCCTAAAGATATATAGTGATAAAGTGTACTGGACAAGTGGAGTGAATCAGATGTGGATTCTCAGGTTCATAGAACGGCTAGGTGATAAAAAAGACAATAAGATAGCCAAGTCTTTTAATTTCAGCTTTCGTTACATAGATGATGTTATGTCATTTAACAATCCTCAATTTAAGGACAACTTTCATCTTATATACCAAAATTAACTCAAAATTAAAGAGACCACTGATACACCTTCATTAGCATCATACATTGAGCTTTAACTCCTTTTTGACATTTCTGGACGTCTGAAAACAAAACTTTACGACAAGCGTGAGATTTCGAGTTTCCAATTGTGAACTTGCAGTTTTGTGCAATAATATTCCCACATCTCTGGCATATGACGTCTTCATTTCACAACTCTATGACCGTGCCTGTAGTTTGTACGGCGATTTTGTCCATATAGTGGTATTACTGTCTCAAAAACTAATACATCAAGCATATGTTCAATCACTGTTGCAATTGTCACTCCAGACGTTTTGCAGTTGCACCATGATTTGACAGACGGTTACAATGTTTCTATTTCACAGATAAGAATAGATATTTTTGGGTAGATCCAGAGTTTATTACCGGACCGACAAGCACCGACCGTGACAAAACCGGACTTTTCACTGACAGTGTGACAGGTGCCACATGTAAAACAGATCATGCTTACCCTTCCAGAGCAGCTGATAATTTCTCCAAGTTTTTGTAGGGGTTCACACTGCTAGTGCTTTAGTTTTCTGGCGTTCAAATTCATTTTTATTTATTTGTTTTGTCTTTAGCATACTGTCTCAGTTCGTGTTGGATATGAATTGCCATGATTTTGAAATTATCAAAAAGAAGACCAACTTAAAAGAATTTATATAAAAATTAAAATCTATATACTATTATAAATAACGGTGAACAAGAAGTTCTGCCATTTAGGAATAAAAATTTAGAAAATATCGTAGTTCAAAATAATAGTTTTGTCTTAGGCCATATCAAATTAATTAATAGATTCTTATCCCCACCCGCCCCATTTTTTCTAAGCTAATTTTTTTTTATTTTCAATTATTCAGATATTTAATTTAAATTCCTATCAATTTAAGTGAAAATCATTAAAAAAATTAAATAAAACCCTCCCACCCACCCCAAATTTTTTGTTACAAGTGGATGACAATCTGCAAATTAACTTGATATGGCCTTATATGGACTAATAAATTTTAATTTGGATGATTACTAGTGTTTATTTGTTAGATTAGCTCAATATCTTTTTAGGAGAGTTGAAAGTTGTCGTCACAGAAATTGACACTCTTCGCAAACAATACCGAAGCCATCCTGTTACTGTTCCTGAACTTGTGACAAAAATCTGGAGGTTGTTAAAAGCCAATCAGAAGTTTTTGTCAGTTCTAGTTTTCTATAATATTAATTTTACAGAATGGCAGAGAAAGCTATAACTCATGAAATGTTTACATTTTTGTAATTGTTCTGACCTCTGCACTTTATAATTGATCATTGATGGGGCGATGATATATGTTTTTAAACATATTTTTTATAATCAGAAACGATTTCGATGATCCGTGCCTTCTTACAGGTCTTAGGATAAATATAAAAGCGCGATATAATACTAGATAATTTTTAATGATGCCCTAGTAGTATATGAGTACGAACAAAGTCGCATTTGACGTGGTGGTGCTGTGGTGGTGCCGGAAGTGACGTAGACCGGAAATGACGTGACTGAAGTTACGTGACCGGAAGCGGAAGTCACGTGACCGGTTGTTGACATGTTTGGGTTGCGCACGCGCAACCGGAAGTAGCCCTATTTGAGGAACTATACGGTCATGTTGATAGGAAATGACGTGTTGGAACAACACATGACCCCGCAGGGGTGTAATGGGAAGGTATTGGAGCGCATGCGCGACCGGAAGTGGGTGTGTATCTACTGTAAGTAGCCATGTTGACCGGAAATGACGTGTTGAAACAACACGTGACACCGCAGAGGTGTGATGTCACCTAAGTCAATGACGCATGCGCGACCGGAAGTGGGCATAGCCCCATATGTAAACCGGAAGTAGGTGTGTATCTACTGTAAGTAGCCATGTTGATAGGAAATGATGTGTTGGAACAACACGTGACCCCGCAGGGGTGTTGTATGACCTTACTACAGTGTACATGCTCGACCGGAAGTTGGCGTAGCCCCAGGTATAGACCGGACGTTGGAATTTTCTGATTTTTCTTGTGTTTTAATTGTTTTTCAATGCTATTCTTTGTATTTTCTACCTTTTTCAATGGCGTTCTTTGTATTTTCTTCCTTGTCCTACCCTTTTTCAGTATTGTTCTGCAATCCAATATTTAATCTAATACCCGGGCGTGGTCATTTAGCAATTGTCGTTGTATTTCTGTAGGTGTCTTCTATCACGTCTGCGTTCGTCAAAGGGACATAATTCTTGGGAGTTCCCGCGTTTTGTGGATGTCTTCTATCAGGTCCACGTTCGTCAAAGGGACATAACTCTTGGGAGTTCCCGCGCTTTTTTATCTGTTGTAATACTATTTCACCTTTTTTTCAGTATTGTTCTTTGTAATTTCTCCCTTCTCATCCAATGTTAAGACTAAAGTCCTCTTGTGCAACCTTTGTATGTGTTATTTTATTATTTTCCACTTTATTTTATAATTATCTTTCCTTAGAGGTATTTCCCTTCTTCCCACCAAAGTCCTATGGTGTCGTCTGCTATTGCCATTTTGTTTCCTTTATATTACATAATTATTTCTCTTTTTCATTCAATTCTTAAAGTGATTTCCTCTTCCCTACCAAATTTTTATAATAATGTTGTCTGCTATTGATTTTTATTATTGTTTCCTATTTTATTTCATAATTATTTTCCCTTTTCACCCAATTCTTAGAGTTATTTCCCCTAACCTGCCTAATATCTATATTGTCGCCTGATATTTTTAGATTTCCCGCCATTTGTCATCCAATCCTTAGAGGTATTTCCCCTTTGTCGCCATAATTCTATAGTGTCGTCTGCTATTTTTAGCTTTCCCGCCATTTTTCATCCAATTCGTAAAATTCTCCTCTTTTTCTACATTATTTCATAACCAACTTCCTTTATCTAACAACTAACCCTAACCTAAGTTGCTATGACAACTCTGTATCCATTTATTTTTATATTTGAATGTTATTCTGTTATTTATTTCTAACTATTACAATTATTTTTCTTTTTTTTCTATTTTTGAATGTCATACTATTTTTTTTTTCATTCAAAATATCGATTACCTTACCCTAACTTTACTAAGTTTCCCCCTTACCCTGACTTAAAACCCTTAATGATAACCTTAGACCCTATCACTTACATTACACCATAACTCTTACCTTAATCTTACAGAAACCTAACCCTATAACTAGTATCTTAACCCTAACCTTTAAGTTATTCACACTGACACCAACACTTAGCCCTTAACCTAGACATAAGCACTATCATAGTAATCTAGCCGTAACCTAATACTGACACAACGTCGAATCCTAAACTATTCTTAAGCTCTGTAACAACCTCGAACTTAACCCGTTTACTAACTTTTTAACCCTAACCCTTTTACTAACTCTTAACCCTAACCTTTAAGCTAATCACCCATTTACCAACAGTGAGTCCTTAACTTAGACACGAGCTCTAACATCATATTCTAACCATAACCTAATAATTACACAACCTTATTTCAACCGCAACATAATCCTTACTAACCCTTTCTTACTCTAATTCAAAACCTAATACTTACTTAAATCGAACCCTTAGTCCTATCCAAACCTAATTCTACCAATATACACTCTAATTTTAAACCCTAACCCTAAATCTAACTAACCTAATAATAACAAAATATATTCCTAAATTGTAAACCAATGTTAAGCCTAGCCTTACCCTTACCCTATGTCAAGCTTAACATAACCTTAACACAACCTTTTTCTAAGTAGAAAACCAATTTTAAGCTCTTACTTATTCTTACCAACCCTTGCTTACTCTAATTCTCAACATAACACTAACGTAACTTTAACCCTAAATCCTAACCGTTACCTTATACTAGCACTAAACCAACCTTAACCCTAACCTTACCCTTACCACAATTTAATCTTAAGCTTTCCTATCAGTAACATTTAACCTTACCTTAATTACCTTTACCTGGAATTTGAGCTCTAAGCCCTTATCCTAACCCAACAATAATTCCGAACCGTCCTTTTTTACTAACCCTTATCATAATACATAACGATATCTAACATTACTAACCAATACTTAATCTATCCCTAAACCCTTACCTAAGTATTAACAATAATTTAACAGCTTCGTATTTAGATCTTTTAATTTACATTGACGAAAAGGGACGTTTGAAATCTAAGCTGTATGACAAACGTGATGATTTTAACTTCCCAATTGTGAACTTTCCCTTTCTGAGCAGCAATATACCTGCCTCTCCAGCCTATGGAGTGTAAATTTCAGTTGATTCGTTACTGTCGGGCATGCAGTTTATACAGTGACTTTTTAGTTAGAGCAAAAACACTGTCCCAAAAGTTGCTTAGTCAGGGATTTGTTCAGCCTTTGTTACTTTCATCCCTTCAGAAATTCTATGGCCGTCACCATGACATCATTGACAGATATGACGTGTCTGTGTCCCAAATGAAAACGGACATTTTCAGCTAAATTTCACGTCTTCACGGATTTGACATAACCGGATTTGACTCAACCCCGGATTGACTCACTGATAGTGTGACGGGTGCCGCTAGCGGAGCAGGACATGCTTACCCATCCGGAGCACCTGATGTCACTCCCGGTTTTTATGGGAGTTCACACTGTCAGTGCTTTCGTTTTTCGTGTTGTTTTGTATATCATATTGTAACATTTTAGTTTTGTCTTCGTGAGTGATGTTTGTGCTACCGATTTGTCCTTGTGATTGTTTTCATACTATAGAGATTTACAAAAAGCTTTTCCAAATTTCACCATGATACTGCTTGAGGGTTAGAGAAGTAGCATGTATCATGGATCACATTGGTTTTTGTCTAAGGGTTAGAAAATGACATTAACCAATCCGCTACCAAACAGACCTTTCAAAAGACTTTATGCCTTACTGATAGTGTGACGGGTGTCGCTAGCGGGGCAGGACATGCTTACCCTTCCGGAGCACCTGATGTCACTCCCGGTTTTCATGGGAGTTCACACTATGAGTGCCTTAGTTCTTAATGTTATCTTTTTATTTCCGTGCATTGTAGCTGTCTCACGTCCTTGTTTTGTCTTTGTTTTTATCTGTTACCGTTTCTGCCATGTCTTTGGACTTCGATTTTTGTAGTCATCGCTTCCCTTGTTCCTTCGGTATTCTTCTGCCGTTGTTTAATACTAACACAACCTCACCTCTAACCCTTGAACTATTCCTAAGCTATAACCATAACCTTAACCCTAACCTCATTTCAACATTAACTCTACCCTCACTAACCCTTACTTACTCTAAATCTTAACCTAACACTAATTTAACTTTAACCCTAATACTAGCACAATTTCCAACACTTATATATATCTAAGCCCTAAACCAATTTTGCCCCTTACTTAACCTTGATCCTAGCCCTTATTCCGACCCTACCTTTATCTTACTAACCCAATTCATAGACATAACCCTGAATCTTAAATCCAATCGTAATGATGCAGATATCTTAAACATAACGTTATGATGTATAATTCTAACAGGAACGATCCTAAACCTAAAACCCTTATAATGAATGTTACCCCTGCCTAACCTTAACCCAAATGATGAATATAATCCATTCATTAATCCTAAAGATATATGTGATTGTAATCCAAGTGATCTAAGTCATACTTAGCCATTAAACTGATTGTGTAACCAAAGCCCTTAATTTTATAACGAATCAATCTCAATTAATCCAAACCCTACTCTAACCTTAAGTCAAGCCTTTTCACATTTCCCTAACTTTTACATTAATTCAACCAACTCCTCAACCAACCATACATAAACTCAACTTTAACAATACCGATATACTAACGCTACAACTTCAATCTTACTACCCTAAATTATACTGATAATATAATTCCAAACATAACCTAATTGATATGAATTATCCTAACCATACCCCAAATAGTGTATTTCATCTTGCACAAAAGAATGTATGTATTCCTAACCCTTACATTAACCATAGCCTCAACCCTAAGTCCTACACTTAGGTACTCTAACCATAATCCTAAGCTCTGACCTTAACGAACCCTAACTTTAATGCAATCTTCAACAATACCTCTTTCATGTATATAACCCAACCCTAGTCCAACTGATATATTTAATGGACTGATGTATGTGTCACTGCAATTCTAAACTGAAATGAAATATGTAAACCTTCACCCAAATAATAACCCTTACCTTAATGATGTATACTAAACTTAACACTTTTCATAATTTAACAATATCTCTATCAATGATTGAAATATAACCCTTACCCAATCTAACCCTAACCCTTACTGTAATCTAGACCTAATTCTTACACTAACCATAACAGAACTCTAATCCTATCTATAATTTCACCCTAACCCTTACCATAACATAACCCAAATCCTATCTATAAGCTAACTCTAACCCTAATACTATCTATATTCTAACCCTAACCTATAAGCTAACTCTAACCCTAATACTATCTATATTCTAACCCTAACCTATCTGTAATCTAACTATAACCCTTACCCAATCTAACCCTAACCCTATGTATAATTAAGCATAACCTTAACCCTATCTATAATTTAACTGTAACCACAACCTTACCATAATTTAACCCTAACCCTTTCAACAATCTAAACTTTAACTCTAACCACAACATAACCCTAAGCCTATTTTAAATTAAACTCTAACCTTAACCTTACCATAATTTAACCCTAACACTTGCCATAATCTAAACCCAACTCTAACCATAATATAACCCTAAGCCTATCTATAATCTAATTCTAACCTTTACACTAACCATAATTTAAATCTATCCCTACCTTTAATTGAACAATAACCATTACACAGTCTAACCCTAACCCTTGCCATAATCTAACCTAACTCTAACCCTAACCATGATATAGCCATAATCCTATCTATTATCTAACTCTTACCCTAACCTTACCATGATTTAACCCTATCCTACCTATAATTAAACAATAACCCTTACACAATCTAACTCTAACCCTTGCCATAATTTAGCTGTAACCCTAACCATGATATAGCCGTAATCCTATCTATTAATTAACTCTTACCCTAACCTTACCAGAATTTAACCCTAACCCTATCTATAATTTAACTCTAACCCTAGCACTAACCTTAATATAACCCTTATCCTTACCATAATTTAGCTATCAATTAACTAACTCTAATCCTTACCCTTACCATAATCTAAACCTAGCTCTAATTCTTACCACAATATAACCTTACCTATCTATAAGCTAACCCTAACCCAACTCTAACCATAATATAACCCTAAGCCTATCGATAATCTAATTCTAACCCTTACCCTAGCACTAACACTAACTCTTACCCTAACCATAATTTAACATAACCCTAATCATAGTAGTAGTAATTTGTATTCTGTCTCCAACATAAGAGAAATGCATGGGGCTTTTCAGAACAAATATTAATGAATTTATCTAAGTGTTAGGGTTAGAGTTAAAATATAGATAGGGTTAGGGTTAAATTCTGGTAAGGTTAGGGTAAGAGTTAGATAATAGATGGGATTATGGCTATATAATGGTTAGGGTTACAGCTAAATTATGGCAAGGGTTAGGGTTAGATTGTGTAGGGTTATTGTTTAATTATAGGTAGGGATAGGGTTAAATTATGGTAAGGTTAGGGTAAGAGTTAGATAATAGATAGGATTATGGCTATATCATGGTTCGGGTAAGGGTTAGGTTTAGATTATGGCAAGGGTTAGGGTTAGATTGTGTAAGGGCTATTGTTTAATTATAGGTAGGGATAGATTTAAATTATGGTTAGTGTAAAGGTTAGAATTAGATTATAGATAGGCTTAGGGTTATATTGTGGTTAGTGTTAAAGTTTAGATTGTTGAAAGGGTTAGGGTTAAATTATGGTAAGGTTGTGGTTACAGTTAAATTATAGATAGGGTTAAGGTCATGCTTAATTATACATAGGGTTAGGGTTAGATTGGGTAAGGGTTATAGTTAGATTACAGATAGGTTAGGGTTAGAATAAAGATAGTATTTGGGTAAGAGTTAGCTTATAGATAGGATTTGGGTTATATAATGGTAAGGGTAAGGGTGAAATTATAGATAGGATAAGAGTTCTGTTATGGTTAGTGTTAGAATTAGGTCTAGATTACAGTAAGGGTTAGGGTTAGATTGGGTAAGGGTTATATTTAAATTATTGATAGAGATAGTGTTAAATTATGAAAAGTGTTAAGTTAGAGTTACCCATGCTATAAGAAGTCAGATAAAATTTCAAAATAGTTATATGGGGGTCTCATTCAGTTCGTCATGGACAGTCTGGAAGTGTACAAGCGGATCGTGCTTGCCATGTATGAAGATGAGGTCATCAATCCTGGACGATTATATGTATTATATGTGTTCACTCAAACCTATTGTGCTGAATACAAAGATCAAGCAACAGAGATATTGGCAGCTCATCATCAATTGATAGAAGAATTAGGAAAAGTGGATTGAAAGTGTACAGAATCAAATTGCAGCGATTTCAACAGATCAGAAATCGCCATTTACAAAAGATTGACCAATCAGAACGAAGGAAAATTAACCAATCCGAAGCCGTTTTACAAATATTAACTGACGAATTACAGCTATGGAGACAATAGACATAGAATATAAAAGGTGTACAAGAACAGACTGAAGTCAATGAAGACAGAATGGGTGTAAATATTGTTGACGGAGATTTATTGAAAGCAGAAAATGTAGATGTTATTGTTCCTCAAGTGAATTGTCTTTGCATCAAGGCGCATGGATTATCACGACAGATAGCTGAAAAATTTCCATTGGCTGATATACATTCTACAGGTAGAGGAGAATGGACAATCAAAGAAGACAGGGGAATTCCAGGAACGATAAAAGTATTGAGGTCACCTACGCCCCTGCACCCAGATGTTGTATGCTTTTTAAGTCAATGGAAATATGCATCTGTGGACAAAGCTTGTCGGTATATCCTACCGTATGAAGATACCAACGAAAATGGACATCGTTGGTTTCAAAGTTGTTTGCAGTACTAAAAATTATTGAAGTATGTTCAGTATCAACCGCTATCAAGTTTGTAATTTTTAGATCAAATTTTTGAAGATGGAAAGCAGAGACTTGGAAAGATTATGGCTGTGTTTGAAGACAAAGAACCAGAACTGAAACGGGTGAAGGTAGCTACAGAACCCAATTAAGTGGATATGAAGACAGATATTTAAGTGACGGAAGAACCAGCACTGAAGACAGAAAACTTAAATTGACATTAATGTAAAGACAGAAAATTAGAATGTCACTGTAATTTTGTTCAAATGAAATAAAAAATTAAAACGTATTGTCAGGGTTTGTAATTATTATGCCCCAAAAGAATAAAGTGATAAACCACCGACCACCACAGACTATTATCCCGCCACCACCACCACCATAGACTATTATTTCATCACCACCACCACCATAGACTATTATCTAACCACCACCATAACCACAACCACCATCAGAATAGCCCATCAACACCACCACCACCACCAGAAAAGCCCATCACCACCACCACCACCACAGACTATTATCAATCACCACCACCACCACCACAGACTATGATCCAACCAACACCACCACCACCACCACCACAGACTATGATCCCACCAACACCACCACCACCACCACCATCTAGATATCCTTACCACCACCACCACCAAGATACCTTTAAATCACCACCACCACCACCAGCAGACAAACCCAAGTAATGACGAGAAACAGCAGCAAACAAAAAATATAGAGACAATGATAATTTAAGAAAAAAAAAGTTTGAAATCTAAAGGTTAGCTAATCATTTTAAATTAACGTTAGCATCGTATAGATCATTTGGATCATTTTATCACTGGGTTTAGTATACATCATTAAGGTAAGGGTTATTATTTGGTTGAAGGTTTACATAATTCATTTCAGTTTAGAATTGCAGTGACACATACATCAGTCCATTAAATATATCAGTTGGGCTAGGGTTGGGTTATAGACATAAAAGAGGTATTGTTGAAGATTACATTAAAGTTAGGGTTCGTTAAGGTCATAGCTTAGGATTATGGTTAGAGTACCTAAGTGTAGGACTTGGGGTTGAGGCTATGGTTAATGTAAGGGTTAGGAATACATACATTCTTTTGTGCAAGATTAAATACACTATTTGGGGTATGGTTAGGATAATTCATATCAATTAGGTTATGTTTGGAATTATATTATCAGTTTAATTTAGGGTAGTAAGATTGAAGTTGTAGCGTTAGTATATTGGTATTGTTAAAGTTGGGTTCATTTATGGTTGGTTGAGGAGTTGGTTGAATTAATGTAAAAGTTAGGGAAAGGTGAAAAGGCTTGGCTTAAGATTAGAGTTGGTTTGGATTAGTTGAGATTGATTGGTTATAAAATTAAGGGCTTTGGTTACACAATCAGTTTAATGGCTAAGTATGACTTAGATCACTTGGATTAGAATCACATATATCTTTAGGATTATTGATTGGATTATATTCATCATTTGGGTTAAGGTTAGGCAGGGGTAACATTCATTATAAGGGTTTTAGGTTTAGGATCGTTCCTGTTAGAATTATACATCATAACGTTGTGTTTAAAATATCATGCATCATTACGGTTGGATTTAAGATTCAGGGTTATGTCTATGAATTGGGTTAGTAAGATAAAGGTAGGGTCGGAATAAGGGCTAGGATCAAGGTTAAGTAAGGGGCAAAATTGGTTTAGGGCTTAGATATATATAAGTGTTGGAGATTGTGCTAGTATTAGGGTTAAAGTTAAATTAGTGTTAGGTTAAGATTTAGAGTAAGTAAGGGTTAGTGAGGGTAGAGTTAATGTTGAAATGAGGTTAGGGTTAAGGTTATGGTTATAGCTTAGGAATAGTTCAAGGGTTAGAGGTAAGGTTGTGTTAGTATTAAATTATTGTTAATACTTAGGTAAGGGTTTAGGGATAGATTAAGTATTTGTTCGTAATGTTAGATATCGTTATGTATTATGATTAGGGTTAGTAAAAAAGGATGGTTCGGAATTATTGTTGGGTTAGGATAAGGGCTTAGAGCTCAAATTCCAGGTAAAGGTGATTAAGGTAAGGTTTAATGTTAGTGATAGGAAAGCTTAAGATTAAATTGTGGTAAGGGTTAGGTTAGGGTTAAGGTTGGTTTAGTGCTAGCATAAGGTAACGTTTAGGATTTAGGGTTAAAGTTACGTTAGTGTTATGTTGAAAATTAGAGTAAGCAAGGGTTGGTGAGAATAAGTAAGAGTTAGGGCTAGGGTTATGTTAAGATTAAAAGAATAGGCTTAAAATTGGTTTACTACTTAGAAATAGGTTGTGTTAAGGTTATGTTAAGCTTGACATAGGGTTAGGGTAAGGCTAGGCTTAACATTGGTTTACGATTTAGAAATATATTGTGTTATTATTAGGTTAGTTAGATTTAGGGTTAGGGTTTAGAATTAGAGTGTATATTGGTAGAATTAGGTTTGGCTTGGACTAAGGGTTCGATTTAAGTAAGTATTAGGTTTTGGATTAGAGTAAGAAAGAGTTAGTAAGGGTTATGTTGCGGTTGAAATGAGGTTGTGTAATTATTAGGTTATGGTTAGAATGTGATGTTAGAGCTCGTGTCTAAGTTAAGGACTCACTGTTGGTAAATGGGTGATTAGCTTAAAGGTTAGGGTTAAGAGTTAGTAGAAGGGTTAGTGTTAAAAAGTGAGTAAACGGGTTAAGTTCGAGGTTGTTACAGAGCTTAAGAATAGTTTAGGATTCGACATTGTGTTAGTATTAGGTTACGGCTAGATTATTATGATAGTGCTTATGTCTAGGTTAAGGGCTAAGTGTTGGTGTCAGTGTGAATAACTTAAAGGTTAGGGTTAAGATACGAGTAATAGGGTTAGGTTTCTGTAAGGTTAAGGTAAGAGTTATGGTGTAATGTAAGTGATAGGGTCTAAGGTTATCATTAGGGTCTTAAGTCAGGGTAAGGGGGAAACTTAGTAAAGTTAGGGTAAGGTAATCGATATTTTGAATGAAAAAAAAATAGAATGACATTCAAAAATAGAAAAAAAGAAAAATAATTGTAATAGTTAGAAATAAATAACAGAATAACATTCAAATATAAAAATAAATGAATACAGAGTTGTCATAGCAACTTAGGGTTAGTTGTTAGATAAAGGAAGTTGGTTATGAAATAATGTGGAAAAATGGCAAAATTTTACGAATTGGATGAAAAATGGCGGGAAAGCTAAAAATAGCAGACTACACTATAGAATTATGGCGACAAAGGGGAAATACCTCTAAGGATTGGATGACAAATGGCGGGAAATCTAAAAATATCAGGCGACAATATAGATATTAGGCAGGTTAGGGGAAATAACTCTAAGAATTGGGTGAAAAGGGGAAAGAATTATGAAATAAAATAGGAAACAATAACGAAAACCAATAGCAGACAACATTATTATAGACATTTGGTAGGGAAGAGGAAATCACTTTAAGAATTGAATGAAAAAAAGAAATAATTATGTAATATAATAGGAAACAAAATGGCAATAGCAGACGAGACTGTAGGATTTTGGCGGGAAAAAGGGTAATACCTCTAAGGATGGGATGAAAAGGAAAGATAACTATAAAATAAAGTGGAAAATAATAAAATAACACATACAAAAGGTTACACAAGAGGACTTTAGTCTAAACATTGGATGAGAAGGGAGAAATTACAAAGAACAATACTGAAAAAAAGGTGAAATGGTATTACAACAGATAAAAAAGCGCGGGAACTCCCAAGAGTTATGTCCCTTTGACGAACGCGGACCTGATAGAAGACACCCACAAAACGCGGGAACTCCCAAGAATTATGTCCCTTTGACGAACGCAGACGTGATAGAAGACACCTACAGAAATACAACGACAATTGCTGATTGACCACGCCCGGGTATTAGGTTAAATATTGGATTGCAGCACAATACTGAAAAAGGGTAGGACAAGGAAGAAGATACAAAGAACACCATTGAAAAAGGTAGAAAATACAAAGAATAGTATTGAAAAACAATTAAAGCACAAGAAAAAAATCAGAAAATTCCCACATCCGGTTATACCTGGGGCTACGCCCACTTTCGGTCGAGCATGTACACTGTAGTAAGGTCATACAACACCCCTGCGGGGTCACGTGTTGTTCCAACACATCATTTCCTATCAACATGGCTACTTACAGTAGATACACACCTACTTTCGGTTTACATATGGGGCTACGCCCACTTCCGATCTCGCATGCGTCATGGCCTTAGGTGACAACACACCCCTGTGGGGGTCACTTCCGGTTAACCGGTCACGTGACTTCCGCTTCCGGTCACGTGACTTCCGTCACGTCATTTCCGGTCTACGTCACTTCCGGCACCACCACGTCAAATGCGACTTTGTTCGTACTCATATACTACTTGCCCTCTTGTGTGAAGTGGATTAGCTTTAAGTGTTTGTCGAATAAGTATCTCTTTTCGGATTTTTCTATGTAAATTCTGTACGAGCCATTGCAAGATTCATTTTATTGGAACAATTCTGATGAATTCAACTCTTGTAATGCTTTTTCTTAATTACATATTATATGACTGTGAGAATTTCTAAAAACAATTTCTTTTAAATATTGATTAAAAATGGATTATTTTTCCCGGTTTCCATGGAAATCGGGTACTAGAATGGTTTGCTGAAAGCATGTCTGCAGAAACGAAAACAAAGCTTGCTCATCGATATAAACCATTCGAGTAGACATTGGAAAAACTTATGAACTGATTGCCTCATATATTTTTACATTGTCATTGCCTTCAATGTAATCAGTTTGCAAAATACAACCGTGGACAAGTAAGGGACGACAATTACCCAAACTAGCTACATTGGAGTCAACTGGTATAGGGAAACGCAATCGTTTCTTTATTCCCGCTTGCCATGGTAGCTTTAGGAATCCGTCAAACTGTATTTTAAAAAGGTCGGAATCTGATCCGATCAGCAGAATTTCTCTGGTATTATTATCTATCCTGAGGGCTTCCGGGTATGGGAAATGTGCATAATTATATATCTACGGCCCGAACACTAATGAAACTGTTTTGTCGCAGCTTTAAACCAAAGATTGTTTGAATATTTCATAAAATATCGTGTAGCAGGTTGAAATTTAATATTTTGATAGAAAGCATCTTTTACAATTTATAAATGTATCCATACACACGGGTATGGATTCGTTGCTCCTAGGGATGCCAGTATGATTTGTAAAACTAATTGTGTGAATATATATTTGTCAATGTAGACAATACAGTACAATGAGGTGAGCTTAGCAGGGTGTAGTACATTTTATCCCAGATTAAACAATCATTCTAATTATTTAATTCTTTGTTACATATATATATGCCCAAAAAATGTATTGATGGCTATAAACCGGGAAGCTTTTTTAAAAAGCTTAACATGTTCTTTTTATTGAATGAGTGATTGACGTTTTATGCCAACGTCAGCAATATTTCAGTTATATCGTTGCGTGAAGTAGACACATTCGTAAGTAAAACAAAACAATTACACAACTAAATGAAAGGTTATCAATAAACAAGAAAAAATAACAGGTTCAATATAGAAAATGTGAAAGATTCTTAACTTTTTGTTGTCACAATTCCTTAAAGCAAATGCATTTAGAAAACAGCAGGAAAAGTGGGTGTTCATGGGCAAAATATTTTACATGTTATGATATGGTAAATTATAGAGGAGTCCGCCTATCTGACCAAATATTAGAAATCAACGGTGGCAACTACCTTTAGAATCCACAATGACAATCCTTTTAACCCAAAGACTGGAGTTCCTCAGACCATCAAGTACATATGGTCCAAAACCAAACAGAAGTTCTAGAAAATTAATGATCATGGAATGCCTTAGTCCCACTTAGATGAAAGAATGTAGCGAGATCGTTCTGACAAAAAACAGAGGCAAACTATGTTAACATATAGCAGAAAAGTATCCGGCATGGAGAATGAAAGTAAAGAAACGAAAATAAAGAAATTATGGACAAACAGCCCTTTTAAGGGCTACTGACATATTTAAAAAAGAATCAAAGTTGTATCTTGCATCAAAAATGTACTTGAATTTTGCATATGGAAAATAAGAGTTTTATTTACTTAAAATACTTTAGTCGCTTTACTTTATTCAACAACAAAAAAACATTTGAATTTATTGGTTGGACATTATTTTGGGGTGTCAAACAGAACTGTCGTCCGTCAAATTACCAAGACTGTCTCACGTTTTTTCAACACCTTATTTTTTTGCTTTCTTAAACTTTCCAGATGGCAGCCATACTAATACAAATGTGAATGTTCTTGGCGTTAGAGCGGAATAACACAAGAACATCATCTTACTCGACACTCGGCACAAAACAAAAATATCGTCGCCCCAAAACGGCCTTTATGTTACAAATAGTAAAAACAATTACGCGTGGATGTAAAAATCACTATAATAGTGTATGCATATAAAAATATGCTAAAAACTATGGTAAGGAATACTTTATACAAACGTTGTCAACAAAACGGTGGGAAATCTTTATTTCAAGACATTTGCTGATATATAGTGGTTTCGTGACACTAAAAAGGAAATTCCATGAAACAATGTAAGTTTTGAGTGTTTTCATAAGCAATGACTATACATTTTGTATTTCATTTTGTGTTTATTGTGCTATAAAACTTGATTTTTGACTCTTTGAAATTTACATAATCCCCTTTAATACTATTGAAAGTAAAGTTGTAAAGTATGGTTTAATGACACTTTTTAAACATCATTGTTTCCTGAAATAAACAACAAGCCCCATAAAAATATAAAACTGCATTTTTATTACAAGTAAGTAAAACAAATACTTGTAACTGTAATATTTTTTACAGTAATCTCATGTTAAAATATATCAATCTAATATTGACTTTTTTGTCTGCCTATAATTCTTATAGGAGACATCATACAATTTATGAGACAATCTATCTAAAAAAGTCTTAAATATGGTTTAAGTATACCTGAAAAACGAAAAGGCATAAATTGTCTATTTTCAAGCAAACCTTGTTATCGCAGGTTTCCATATAATACATAAAAATATTTTACATCAAGTTATCACAATAACATTAACTTTCAGAAACAATTACTGTTCCTGTTCAAGATGCACTTTAGCATTGGTAATGTTTATGCTATATCTAGATGTGGGAAAGTGTAAATTCAAGCTCGATTGGGAGAAGTGAAAAAGTGATGGATATGAAATGCTACTGGAAAAACAAATAATTGGCAAGTGTTGGAGACTATTACATTGTTAACTGTTACCTACAGACAAACCAGTCAAGCTGTATTGATTTGTTTGGCAATGCTGCAATTTCTAATGCATGTCCATCGTCAGTGAAGGCCATGTTATGCAATTATTGTATCCACCAATAAAAAAAAAATCACAAGTTCCTAATATACCTAAATCCCAGGACTGCCTGGATTATTTAGATTATTGTACAGATCATAGATTATTAAGGTGTCTGCAGGGTATTTATTTCCTATTATAGAATTTTGTGAGATATTTCGTGTACAAACATAATTGTATTATTGTTCAAAATATACAATAAAATTTGGGGGTCACATTGCATTTAAGGATGGTCACTACTCAAGTTTATTATATCAATGACTTAAAATTAATATTTCTATTTATTAGAATATGGATCATACATCATTTTAAGTAAAAAACATTGATAGGTCAGCGTGGCCATTTTTGAGATTTAAACGCCTGAAATTTTGGCGGGAAACCGAACTTCTCAAGACTTGTCATTCACTTTGCATTACGGCATTCAACCTTTGAAATGCAATGAAGGAATATCAAGAATTTCACCAAGATGAAAAATGTTTACTATCATATTTTGAATAAAAAAAGTGGGGGTCAGTGTGCAAAATTTTTCCATGCATCCTGATGGATAAAATAAGAGAATTCCGAAAGTCAATACAGTTCCAAAAACATGAAGAGTACCATCCTTAAGCGGAAAAACTGATATCGAAAATTTTAAAATTTTACATAGAAATGATAGGGAAAATGACTATACGAGAGGATAACTTTAAAAAATCTGTTCTAGATTTTGCTTAAACTTTGCATGTGTTTTAAACTCATATACTTATTACATTGTTTACATATTAAAAATAAAAAATAGGGATCAACGTTGAAATAAGGGAAAAAAAATTAGAAATGTTAATTTCTCTAGTGATATCCATATGAAATTCTTTTATCAAATTATCTCCCTTGCTTAATTTCTGTGTTCTGTAAATTCACCAATAGATTTAGAGCTCATGATGATGTGTTTTAGTTCACCTCTTTGTAGTGAAAGTGTTGTAAAAGGGATAAGAAATATAAATTTCAAATACTTTGGAACTTTCTTCACATTTTAAATAAATATTTTCTTGAATTTCTAAATGTATGAAACCTAAATGAAGTTTAAGACAAAATGGCGGAATAACACCACTGAGACACATTAAGTATCAAAAATAAAGATCGTTTTTACTCAATTCTTTCACCTTAAAATTTTGTCAGACTATAATGATCCGATATTAATCAAACTTAACAGGAAGATGGATTCTTATCCAAAAAGGTGCAATCAGGTCTTGAAATTTTCGAAAATGCGACTGTTGCCATGAAAACGGTAACAGCGGGATTGAAACTGCTCAGAATTGAATGAAATTTTACAGAAAGGTGGACCAACTTAAATAGAACTGGATTCTAGCCCTGCATTCTGATTTGGGAGTTCGTTGGGTGACTTTTTATTGCATCAGTATCCTGATACAACTATAAATTTTTGTGCTTGTTTTGATTTTCATATGGTAGAAAAAAATAGAAAGAAAATGATAAACTTAGTTTCATACCCACCATGAATAATAATGGGACAAAATAACAAATTTAATACCCTCTTTTTAAATTCTAGGCAAAAGTACCAAGACAAAAAAAATCAGATTTTAACGTTCAAATTAACACCTACGCATTAGTCCCCAAATAACTACAATACAGTTAAATTTATCGAGTTGTATAGTTTTAGTAAGTTGAGCTGACAAATTGTTTTAAAGTAATTTTTATTCTGAATTCAAAACATATAAAAGCCACAATCTGGAAAAAAACATCATATCTGAATTCTTTAGAAGGGTTTCTATAATATCTTTTTGTTATTAACTTTGTCTTGTTTCGAGTTATTCTCGTATCTCGTATCTAGGTTCAAATGTTTAAAGATCATCTACACAAAGTATCCCCTATAAATAATGAGATGCGTGAAATTATTTTGAGCATTCATGCTGACAATCTTTTTTTAGGCAGTGTAACTTGCTCAGATTTCGAAGTTTAAAAGGGGTAGCATTGAATTTGAATATGAATGAATATATTTTGAATTGCAATCCAGATAAGAAATAGCACCAAAAGAAGTTCATCTGTTGAGGGCAGCATATGTCATTCAATCTTTAACATTGCATCTGCAAGAGCAGCACAGAGTAACATTAGACTCTATGTGAGAATCATATTTTGATCATCTCCATTGAAACTACAGAAGACAATACAACCAATTAGTAACGAGTAATTTATGTGAGGCCTTGTACAGGAAATTGCTTTTTTTCTGGTCAATTCATAAAAAGTTTAACATGGAATCGAAATAAAACATCATTTATGGCTTCCAAATATTTCGATTTGATTTCAACTGAAGACGCATCATTTTTGGAAATGGCAATATGGAAAAGGAAATTCGATGTTACTTCAAAATTTAGTTAGTTATCATTGTCATCTCAAAAAACATTGAAGCCAAATTAAGCAAACTTCATCAATTTGAATGGACAAAATCATTGCTGCCGTGAAGAACATTGCTTAACATTAAATCCTATATCGATTGTCAACTATAACTATTAATTTGAATTCATTCACCTCTAAAACAAAATCTCATTATAGCACTGAACGGGAAAGCGTTCAGCTACAGATCCATTTAAATGTGACTTGTATTGGAAAGTATGATGAGTGAAGGATGGGTGAGATTGTATTTGAGCATTTTATTTTATGTATCTACAAAGCTCATTGAATGTAGAAATGCCAAATTCATTTCAATATATTGGTAAAAAGCGCATTTCGTTAACTGAGCGATAGTCGTCTCAGTTCTTGAGAATGTAAATTATTAAGGATTTGATATGTGCCTGTTTGTAGCCCTAAAACAAGTAGTAAGGCAAATTGCGAAACGAAAAAACATAGTGTTTTCCCGATTGTTTTGATTTGATCTGCTTTGAGGAGACGTAAGTTGTCGAAATGCGTATGCAGGTACTGAATTCACAGTAACTTTGTTTTTTTTGTGAATAGTCTTTTTTTAAGTAGCATCATTCTGGGTTTTATGTAAAAATTCACAAAGTTTGGGTTGATTTAAATGCGAAAAAAAAGAAAATCAGGTTTCAAAAACGGACAGGAACGGACGCCAAGTTAAACAATTGGTCACATGACGATTAATTGCTAAATACAGGACTTTCGAGATTGGAGCTCTTTTGTGTTTTCAGACTTTAACAGGATAGAAAGCTGGTACCAGACTGCATTACTATCGTGTTCACACATTCGCTCATTAGAGATGTTTCACATTTTGACGAAAGAAAACCTAAACGTACGGGGACTAGTTATTGCACAAAAATTAAAAAAGTCAAAGTAAATTAAAAAATATAAACACTTCCAATTACAACGTTGCGATTCTTTAACTAAAACAACGGCAGTAGAATACCGAAGGAACAAAGGGGTGAAATTCACAAAAATCGAAGTCCAAAGACAGGGCAAAAACGAGAACACATAAAACAATGACGTTAGACACAAAAACAATGACGCCAGACAGACACAAAGCACAGAACCAGAAACCACAACATTCAGAACGAAGGCACTCACAGTGTGAACTCCAGTGAAACTGAGAGTGACATCAGGTGCTCCGGAAGGGTAAGCATGTCCTGCTCTGTTAACAGCACCCTTCAAACTGTGGGTGATTCAATCCGGTGATTCAATAATTATATAGGCAAAGTAATCGAAAAATCTTCATTCTGAGTTTTATTTCCTTCGTAAATCGCTACGTCTCGTTTCGTCGCTTTCGTGAGTACGTATGACTTACGAAAGAGACGAACGAAAGACATTCGAGTTGTCCTTCTTAAATTTAAAAATAGATCAGTCATGCATTTCTAATTATGCCATTCGCATTTGTAAAATAAATGTGAAGAAGTAACAGTCCGATGTTCAAGAAATAAAATTTTATTTGTGTTACATGAAATTCTTGAACCATATGACCCGTAAACATTCATAATATCTATTGTATATTTTGAGCATTTTACACGCGGGGGGGNGTGACCCCTAGATGTTTTGTCTTGGGTCGTTTTAACCTGAATATGGGGTGTTGTCTCCTTGACATTTACCCCATATCCTTTCTTTTTCATATATGAATTACTCTCATTTCATGGTGTCAGATCTATTAAATATTTTCAAATACATATTTAACAAATGAATGCTAATTTTATCAGTTTGATGAACAAATAAAATCAGGTCAAATTGAGACTTCCACTTGAACCATACACTGTTTATCTATATTAAATTTCCTATATTTTTACAGTGTTTGTCATACTCACTTCAAATTTGGCGGTGAAAAAATTCATGAATTTGATATAAAAAGAATCATATGGTATTATATGGACCTCATTGTATGCTTTTTTATTGTTTAGACCCACTCGCTGGTCTTTCTTATATCTTTTATTTTATTTATATTTTTGAGGATGACTCCTCTGCGGTAAAGCATTACATATGGTTTACTCGTTCTAGAACATATCTTGAATGGCGAATGAATTCAGGCTTTTCAGTCTTCCATTCTAACATTCATTTCTCACTCAGTTTCATTATTTTTTTATAATACACATTACCTTACAAACAATGGAATTAACTTGTATGGGTGGTATACTGAAAACAGTTTGTCGTTTTGTCTATTTGCTAGTTATGTCATTCTGTTTTCGGGGGGGGCGAGACGGTGACGCTTTTATGAAAAAGAGTGGATTTCAAATTTGACACGTGATTGAAAAATGTGGAACTTCGAATTCATTTCATCGGAAGTGCGAATCTTTGTTCGATTGCCTGAGACATGCAATGTTATTCAGTAAATTGGTTACTGTTAAGTTGAAAAGTTAATATCAAGACTTTTATTTCAAATAAAAGCTATTGGTATATCCCCTTAGAAAAAATGATATTTACGTTAGAAAACAAAAGCAAACGCTTAAACAAATTCTGAAAAAAAATAATAAATAAATAAATGAAAAATAAATAAATAAAAAAAAAAATCACACAAAAAAATAAATAATTTAAAAAAAAAACGCCGTCCGAGATCCGCGCTTAAACGATATCTTGATATGCTAATCTCCGCTTCATACATTTTAGTTTCTTGAAATAAATAATTTCTTCTTGTTTTATTCTTGCTTTTTCCCTATGCACGGACGACAGGTCAATGAGACTGCAATGAATAGCGAAATGGTATGTAGGGAAGTTATTTGTTGATGGTACTTAGTGCATAGAGAAACAAATTAGTCTTACAAAATTAGCCTTGCTTTTAAAATGTGCTATACCATGCACCATTAAAGTATATATGGTCCGTGACTGAAGCAAGTTTTATCCGCTCTAGTTTTAACAGGAAAAATGAAAGGATATGGAGTGAATGTACATGTGACAAAAACGCACACGATACATAGAAAAGTCGAGATAAAAAGTAATTTTTTTTGTTGTTCTGTCCTTCCATTACCTAACGACAGCAAGTAGAATCTGCAGTTTTCCGCTCTATTTCATCAATCAATATTCATATAAAGCAAACAGATGAGTGGCCTTGAGTGGCCTTTTAATTGTGTGACGTTTTTAATGATTTTTTATACCGGTAAATATTTACATTGAATCAATAAATGTTGACATCAAAAATTATATTACAGTATTGATGAAAGGTGCGGCCTTATTTGATACCGCCAAATAATAGTGTTTAAAAAAAAAATACGAACAGTTGATGGAAGGACAGGGGAGGGACAATGGAAAAATAAAATTAAAAAGAATTAAAAAAAAATAATAATTCCTGTGAAATTTGAAACAAGTCTTGTACTTTTGGAACTGATGATAGTTGTGAAGTGAATATGAAATCCAATGCATGTTCGCCAATCAAAATTAGTAAACATAAGGACCGCCCACAAAAAGTTGATTTCTCTGAAATCATGTATTTTTTCAGTTTTGGCGTTTCCGGTACGATTTATTCATT
The DNA here is from genome assembly GCA_002080025.1 of Modiolus philippinarum. NCBI lineage: Eukaryota > Metazoa > Mollusca > Bivalvia > Mytilida > Modiolidae > Modiolus > Modiolus philippinarum. Next base: position 27,108 of record MJUU01040138.1, read on the forward strand.
TCAATCTTCATTTTTGAATACTTATTGTGCATGATTTTTCTATGTTAATCTTCTTAGTATCCCAATAGTAGAAAATATTTTAACTGACAATGTTTGGTGATTTCACCGACTTGGCAAGCTACCAGTACAAGGGTGGACTCGACCGGTTAAAGACTTTGCAAAATTTTATTTCTATGTGAATAATGTCTAATATTACATGTGTATAAGGTGATGATGGTGATGATTTAATAAGCTTGACAAACACATGCATTTCGTCGCCGTCTTAGAAATAATTCATAGATAATACGCAGGGAGGTTAAGGCAGTTTGGGAAAAATATAGAAGTTTCACAACGGTTTAGGACACAAGTTTTTAAATAAAAAAAAATAGAAAAAAAAAATAGAAAAAATAGAAAAAAATAGAAATTATGTGTGCAACTTTTTATCTGATTTGGTCTTTCATGGTGTGAAAAGTGAATAAAATATATAAAGTAAATAAAACAATGAAGATTTTGTTTGAAAAAGTTACAATTTTGTAGTTTAACCAATTTTTATAGTTAGTTATCCAATACCGAAGATGTCTAAATCCATACACTAAAGATATGCAAAAACAAAACTGAAATTATATGTGCAACTATTTATCTGATTTGGTCTTTTATGGTGTGAATAGTAAATAAAATGTATAATGTTCGTAAAAGAATTAAGATTTTCTTTAAAAGAGTTACAATTTTGAAGAATAATCAATTTTTATAATTGTTTATCGCGTACCCATAATATGTCTAAATCCATTTACATCATGAACATATGTAGTAAAGGAATAAAGAAACAAAATTAAAATTATATGGGCAACTATTTATTGAATTTAGTATTTTCTGGCATGAAAAGTACATAAAATATATCAAGTGGGTAGAACAATACAGGTTTTGTTAAAAAAGTTAACAATTTTGAAGAATAAACAATTTTATAGTTGGTTATCCCAAACCGATAATGTCTAAATCGATATATAGTACATGTTCTATGGTAATGCAAAAAAACTGAAATTATATTGGCTATTATTTATCAAATTTGGTCTTTTATGGTGTGAAAAGTAAATAAAATGTATAAAGTGGGTATAACAATTAAGATTTTCTTCAAAATGGTTACAATTTTGAAGAATGACCAATTTTTATAGTTGGTTATCCCATACCGATAATGTCTAAATCCATATACATGTTCTATGGCAATGCAAAAAATTGAACTTATGTTGGCAATTATTTATTAAATTTGGTCTTTTATGGTGGGAAAAGTATATAACATGTATAAAGTTGGTACAACAATTAAGATTTTCTTTAAAAAGGTTACAATTTTGAAGTATAAACAATTTTTATAGTTGGTTATCCTATACCGATAATGTCTAGATCGTGCACAAAATTGAAATTATATGTACAACTTTTTATCAAATTTAGTCTTTTATGGTATGAAAAATAAATAAAATATATAAAGTGAGTAGAACAATTAAGATTTTTGTTTTAAAAGTTTCAACAGAGGAGAAAAGGCTATTTTAAATAGTTGGTTGTCGCAGACCGACAGTGTCTAATACCAGAATTGAATGCAAAAAGAAAAAAAATAATATGCATATAAAGTTTTTGTCTTTAAATTCAAAGATCTTATATAAAAATGTTGAGGTCCCATGCACATTTTGGCTGAAAAAATATCCTGATCCCATGCCCTGATATCTTGAAAAAAAAATACCTGTCCCACTGCTGTTTGCACCGGTCCCATGCATTGAGTGACCGGTCCCTAAGGAAATGCAGCCCCGCCTTTTAATTACGTATGCGCAAATAAAGAAACAACTATTACACACATAATTCCTTACTTTTTCCAAAACCATTTCACCTTTAACATTATTAAGCATTGGCGAATCATATTAGATGGTGTACATATCACTTTAAAGTATTCTGTAATATTAAAGGATAAATTCACGATGGCGTACACGCTGTGATGACGTCTGCAATCACCTAATGAATATTCATAGTGTACAGAGTTACTTCCCCTTACTTAAAACGTCTGAAATTAGCGTTAACTACGCTGCGTATGAATAACATAATATCTGCAACTAATGGTCCCCTTCGTGTCATTTAGGTTGTGGTTCGTCATGAAAGGTTTCTTACGTCGGGTTACGTCGAATTTCGTCAGAATGTGAAATATCTCTAATATGGGGATTACCTTCCATCCGATATGACTTTCGATATAACGATAGAATGGTATCGGTTAACCCGAAAGTTCCGTATTCACTATTGATACAAAGCAGCTGTACATTCTATGAAAATGAAACGAACAATACAAATATAATGCATATATATATTTTATTTTCTCAAAACATTTTTCTAGTTTCAGAACTCATTAATTCTTTTAAATGTGATAAGTAAGAAAATATTATCAGAGAACGTTTATTACTGACGTGCAGAAAATGTCATATTTCCGATTAACACATTATTTTAACATGATATTTTGAAGAATCATAAAAGCTTATTGATACTCAACAAGAAACCTTATAACGTAGTCATGTACAAATATAGAATTAAGGTTCAAAGCTAGGATTTAAAAAAAAATAGATTCCATATATTCATTTAAAGCTTTCCTATATAATTTTCCAGAGTATAAATTTATGCAAGATTTATACTACCCTTAGAAGGGTCAAATTTTAGAGTATTTCAGGCGGGCTGTATGCGTATTAGAATATGAGCAGACCTTATATTTGTCAACATTTTATGCCGAGCGATAGCGATGTATCAAATGAAGATAATAATAAGGTTGACCATGTTCTGATTCTCATAGAGAGCATTTGCAATAATTTGCAAGTTTGGAAATAATAATACATTTCTATTCTAATATGTCTAATAAACGTTTTGAAAATTTGAAGCGGTTCTAAGACGACAATATTGGATTTGAAACTAGAAATATAAAATATCGGAAAACTACATGCAAAAAAACATAAACTGATATAGGAAAATCCATATTCGTCATTTTCTTTAATATGAGATGCTAATGAAATAAAATAATATGTTATGAAAATATCAAATTCGACTATTTTAAAATCGAAGCGGATATAAGGGTGTGAGCTGGTTTCTTATACTGGTTGAGAAATATTGTGTGACTGTTTCATTAAGTAATATTTGAAAAAAAAACAAACAAAAAATATTAGTTTAATAACAACAACAATTGAAAATCTTTTTATTAAACTGTATGTTAAATAGTTATGAAACAGATGGAACACTCATTGTTAGGTAACGCACTGTTGATTTTGGTTCCGTATCGTCAAGTCAGTTGTAAATTTCTGTTATTCAGGGATTATTTGATGCGGCTATTTGGGTGATTCATTTATTTAAAAAAGTTTATTGTTTAACAAAATATTAGTAAATGAAATATGCAAGGTGTAATTTTATTGATGATTTGTTGTTAGACATATTGGATTTGGAGTATGTTTGTTAAAATTAGAATGTATAATTGATAATGCAAACAGTGAAACGCATTTCAATTTAAACATGGTTATTATGTCGTATTTCCAAATTCTGGCTTGTTCTCTATAAATAAATCATTCATTTGGAATTTTGAATCGAGGTCGTATGGACACGACGTTCGAAAAAAAAAAAAACCAAGAAAGTAATTAGAAGTACAATTTTCTATTATGTTTTCGAGTTTTGTGGCATGTTTATAGAATTTTACAGGGATATTTTTTTTTATTGAATATCACTAGACTAAAAAGCTCATACTGCCTTGACGTATTCAATAGTTTTAGATTTTTTTTCTCTATTGTTACGGACATTTGAAACAAATGCATGTGAAAATTGTAAAAACAGGTCTTTGACTTGCTACATGTCCCTTTCTTTCTTATTTCTTTATTTTATTGCCAGTTTTAAAGCTTGCTATAATAATGAATATATGTTTTCTGGCAACATCTTGCTACAGAAAACTTTTTCCGGCAGCTATCAGTAAGCATTTTTACACTAACAGATAAATGAATGAATAAATATTAACATAAAAAGAGACTAGTAGGAAGTCTCAAAAGATCACAGTACGAATGTTTAAAGAAAATAATAAATAAAGTGATAAATAAACACCTATAAGAAGGCAAAAAAAAATAACATATATAAACATTATGTACACTTCTTGTATAGAATTGGGATTGCCAGTGAAATGCTTGAATCACATTGAAATTATGCAAACAGGTACGACAAATGTCAATCTGAAGAAATGATTAAAAAATAAACATTGACCTTACACAAATGATTGTCTTCGTACATTCTTTGTCGTCCAAATCTGTCTTCTTAATCAATATTGTACTATTGTGTTTGTTCTTACTAAACGGGCTTTTCTAAATAAACTTTGATGTAAGTTAATGAATTACAATAAGCGAGAAAAGAATTGCATATATACGATACACACGAAGACAACTGCATCTATAAAAACACCATTTCCACCAGACCCTGAAAAATATATGCAGAAATTTAAAACGGATCTTGCCGTCGCATCCATAAAAACACTTTATATGCCAGGATTACTTAGAAAGGTCGCTTAGCGCTTTTTTAGTACTGCGAATTTTCCCTTTTTATCATTAACCTTTTCTTAATAGCTATTTCGACTTCGCTGTTTGACTTCTAGTGCAAAGTTTATTGGTATAACAGAGCTGCCTCGATATGATGGCTTTGGCCCACATTACCAATATTAACACTTTTTATGTCTGGAATCTACGCATGTACATATTTTTTAAATATATTGTAACGTGTTTTATGGGTTCGTATCAGGACGTTCTTGAATGGGGTTTAATTTTGTATGTATTTTTGAATTATATGCATAAGTGTCTTGGTTTGATCTACCAATTCGGTAAAGGTAACGTTGTAGTGCCCATTTACCGTCTTAATAGCTCGAAATGTAACTATTGTGCGTGAGAAAACCACCTAATAAACTTTCTTTATTAATCCCTTCAAATCGGCGCACTCGCCGTGAGTGTGTGTCCAGATAATATCAGGTTGGAACCGGCGCACTCGCCGTGTGTGTGTGTCAAACAACGGCAGTAGAATACCGAAGGAACAAAGGGGTGAAATTCACAAAAATCGAAGTCCAAAGACAGGGACTGTCAAAGTCAAGAAAATATCAGATGGTGCGCATCCGCTTCGTAACTTGTGTGTGCATAACCTACATCAGTGAAGGCGCATCCGCTATGGTAAAAGGTATCACCTATCAATGCTAAGTCCTAAGCTTTATTCAAGCTGGGCGACTGCGCAAAGATATTAACTATGTCTTACAACCCTTTCTATTACCTTTTTATAACTCTTTATGCCTTTTCAGAGATGTTGCACCTTCAAACAACCGACATTGAATGAAGCTGGACCGTTGCTTATATATGGTGGTTGAGTCTATTACAGCAAAATAGCGGTGTAAATGGATCGGTCAATGTGAACTGTACAAGGGGTGATATGCTATTGAAATACACATGACAGAAAATCAATACCGTTATCGTTTGTTGAATTACAGGTACAGCGACAATTAATTATCTTATCGAGTGACCTGAAACTGGATCAGACATTTAAAGTGTATACTATATTTAACCTTAGGAAATACACAACTAATAAATCTTCGTCACATTACCCACGCCTCCAAGAAATGCGTCCCGAATTTCACTTTACCAACAGTCAATATCGTCAATCAGTGGCCATTTCTCAGACCCAAACTCATCAACCTCAAGGTATATCATCTGGACTATTGCAATAAAAACCATTTCATTCACCATAAACATGCGCATCCAGTTCTCCCATTGACTGTTGTGAAATATCATGCCAAAAGAGACTTGGCGTTAAAAGGACTTGTGACTTCTGGTATCCTACTTAGGTGACAGATTTTCTAACCTTATACACATAATACACACTTTAAAATGTACAAATCGTAAAACCACATAAAAAGAAGAATAGCGAAAAGGCCGATAATTCACTTTTGTATTACATTAAGCCAATGAAAATTCACAAAAAGACCCAATTATCGAACATCACCATGATCACTGAAGAATAAAAATTACCAAAACCTACATGAAAACTTATAAAGCGACTTGAAACAACTGAATTTTGCGAATGTTTGACCAAGAATACCAATCCAGAAGATTAACTTTTGACTGTCACTTTGTAAACAATTATAGCCTAAAATACCGGTAAGAAATAATTTTGCTTATTAAACCTTAGTACGATGGCCTTAGGTTAGGGTTCTTTTACATGCACAGGGCTGGACGTTTGCACATGAGCCTTGGATTTAACGTCCCCAGTCTGACAGGACGGTTAGCAAAAGAACAAAAATACAAATGTCATAAACATGTTCAATTTGTATAAAAATGTAGATCTAAGACAAAGTTTGTGTCCATATAAAACTCTACCTGAGTTAAACTATCCTTAAGCGAATAAAACCAAATAACACAACACGAAATGTTTTCAAAACTCAACCTCTTCTTCCTCTACTATAACAATACTTTTCCCACCTTCCTGATATGTCTCAGTGACTTTTCTTCTTTTTACCAGGCGTTTTATATTTCGGTCTTTCCCACACGTTTTGCATTTTTCGTTACATTTACAATATTCACTTGTCTCTTCAGGAGCAATTGACGGTTTGTCCACAGTCTTAATAGCGGTATCTTCTCCTTGTGCTTTTTGTGCCACAATAGCGGTATCTTCGTCCCGTGTTTTTGGTGCAGTTGACTTCTTTTGGCATGCCGTTTCAGCCGACGCAGCTCTTTTTCTTATTTCTCCAAGTTTCTTTGGCGACAAAGAAAATTTCTTTTTAATGCCAATACCACTCAATGTGGGCATTGTAGGTTTCCTTATAACCCCTCCAATGTTTATGTCACTTCTCATTGGCGGAATTAGATTTGCCTTAACTACTGTATTTTCCTTCTGAGGTGACGTAACATCCTCGCTAACTTCCTCATCTTTTTCCTTTTCCGTATCTTCACCCTTATCTTCGTTATCCGAGTCTGACACTAATCCTATCACATCTTGCATCTCTCCTGGGTCTTGTTTTTCCAAGGGTTCTTCATCTTTCTTATCATTCTTTTCATTAGCTGCCTGCGGGTGTTTTCTTTCGACATGTCTCTTTATATCGCCCATTTTATTTGTTGCATATGTACATTCATTGCATGTGAATTTCTTTACTCTTTTCTGTTTGGCGCACTCAAGAGTGTGTTTGATCCATTCATCTTCGTCCTCAAACAATAAATTACACATAGCGCACCTTAGATCATCTGGCGACCCTTCACTGTACATGCAGTACGAAGCATCTTTCCTCGGTCTCTATTTCGTGTTGACCATTATTCTGAAAATATAAAAAGAAGAGTACTCAAAACTCAGACAATTATGAGGCTCATCTCTACATCTATAATCTAAACTGATTAACAAATAAAGCTTGTAAATATCACAAAATTATTTACATAGATCAAAATGGATTGACTATACGCATATTCGCAACATACCTATCTGATTTGCTACGATTTGTTTTTCTTTCTTTTTTTTTGCTATTTACACGGAATATTCTACTAATAAAACAATAATGCATGTGTCTACTATTGCATTACATAGTCTGCAAATTTAACGGGCATTTTTCGCTTTCGCGTACTTCGGAATGAAGTCAAGTTGTCAATTGTATAAGGCATTTTAGAATCATCGGATACTTGCTTCACGCCGAATTCCTCGTTTATAGCTTCTTCGCCATTTGTCTCATTTACTTCGTCGTCCAACCCTTCATTCGACTCAGTTTCATCCCGGGCGTTTTCTGATATATCATCTTCTACGTGCGATTCGCCTTCTCAAATCAGTCTTTGTGTTCTGTATCTTTTTATTCTATCTACGTGTATCACCTGAAATCGTTTGTCTGGAGCACGTCGAAGTTCGTAAGTTACATTCGATTTTCTGTTCACGATCTCGAGAGGACCCTGCCAAAAACTCATTAATTTTGGCTTTTTCCCAATCTTTCGTTTTGGAAAATACACGAGTACTTGGACCCCTGGGTGGAACGTCTCCCAGGACAATCTGTTGTCGTACTTCTTCTGTCTCAACATCTCACCTTCAGTGTATTCTATTGCCAGTTTGTGCGCCCTTTCTAACTCATCACGTACTTCCCAGGCCCACATGTTGCTAGGCATAGATCTTTCCGATTGTGGTAGCGCATATTGAATATGCAATGGCGTACCGACTTCTCGACCTAACATATGCATGTTTGGCGTGAACTTTGTGGTATCATGTTCCGCAGAACGATATTCCATTCCAACAAAAGCAAGGTATCTATCCCAATTATCTTGATGTTCCGAAACGTATGCACTAACCATGCTCATGATGGTTTGATTCAACCTTTCCCCCATGCCGTCTGACTTGGGGTGGAAGGCAGTTGTTCTGGTTTTATTAATGTCTAACATGGTGCATATTTCTTTAAAGACGATTCCCTCGAATTGTCTTCCCTGATCTCAGTGTATTGTTAGGGGGACACCAAACCGTGCTATAACCTCTTCCACTAATAACTTCGCAACTGTTATAGCCTCCATATTTTCCATCGGAAATATTTCCACCCATTTGGTAAAGTAGTCTTGAATTACCAAAATGTATTTATTGCCATTTTCTGTTTCTGGCAATGGTCCCATAATGTCGGGCGCAATTCTTTACATTGGGAAAGTTTACCCTTCTATTTGCATTGGTGCTCGTTTCCTCTTTCTTGATTTCTTCCTTTTCATGCAGAAGTCACACCCTAATACATACTGTCTTACGTCTCTCTGTAAACCAGGCTAGTAAAAGTGTTGTCTTACTCTACACAATGTTTTCCGCACGCCTAAATGACAAGCCGCCTTAGAATCATGACACAAGTTGAGAATGTTGCGCCGCGCTGCCCATGGTATAATCGCCTGTTTGATAATCCGACTTCCATCTTTCCATACCCGGAACAATATATCATCTTCTACAATCAGTGTTTCGTACATGTTCCAGAGCGCCTTTACAACTTTGCTCTGCAATTTGACTGTTTTATAAGATGGCTTGTCTCCTTTAGTCACCCATCCTTTCACTGTCTGTATATCATCATCGGAGTCTTGGATTGTACAAATGTCTTGACTCTTTGATTCGTCCTTGTTATGCTGGAGTACAACGTTAACAACATTATTGCATTCGTTCTGATTTTCGGCTTTAGCGGGAGGTATGCGACTCAGAGCATCCGCATTTTTGTGTTTTACTCCCGGTCGGTGTTGGATCTCGAAATCATAACAATTCAAGACTTCTATCCACCTTGCAACTTGACCCTCAGGATCCTTGCAATTATATAACCAGCACAAGGCGCTGTGGTCGGAACGTATCAAAAACTTTTGTCCATACAAATAATGTCTGAAGTACTTTACAAACGTGACGACGGCCACGAGTTCCTTTCGCGTCACGCAATATTTTCTCTCAGCCTTACTAAGCGTTCTGCTCGCGTAAGACACTACTTTTTCCGATCCATCTCAGAACTGCTTCGATACCATCACCTGAGGCATCAGTATCAAGAATGAATTCGCTTTTCATATCGGGATGAATGAGGACTGGAGCTGTTGTCAAACGTTGTTTTAGCACCGCAAGAGCTTCTTCACATTCTTGGGTCCATCTAAATTCACGTTCTTTTTTTGTCAAGCGGTGTAAAGGTCTTGCGATTACCGAAAATCTTGCTATTAACTTTCTATAATAGGAGCACAGCCCCAAGAAGGACCTAACATCTGTCGCATTTGTTGGCGTGGGCCATTTTTGAACAGGCTCAATTTTGTTAATGTCTGCATTGATTCCTTCGCTGGTTATCAGATACCCCAAAAATAACACTTCTTTCTTTAAAAGCTCACACTTCTTGAACATAAGTTTAAGGCCAGCGTCTCGCAACCTCTCGAAGACAGTTTCCAGGTTTTTAAGCGCCTCTTCAAATGTTCTCCCCATTACAATCACATCATCTATATAGACTAGACATATGTCCTAATGCAGGGCCTGAGAGAACCGTTTCCATCAGTCGTTCGAACGTTGCTCCACTATTGCATAGCCCAAACGGCATTACAGTGAACTCAAATAACCCTTTGCGTGTTGAAAATGCAGTCTTCTGCCTATCCTTGTCCTCCATTTTCACTTGCCAATACCCCCAGGACAAATCTAAAGTACAGATCCATTTTGAACCTGCTAGCGTGTCAATTGAATCGTCCACACGTGGTATCAGGTAGGCATCTTTTATCGTAACCTTATTAAGGCGCCTGTAATCTACGCAAAAACAGAAGATGCCATCTTTCTTCTTTGCAAGAACTACCCCCGACGACCACGGACTTTGGGAAGGTTTTACTATTCCCTTTGACTTCATTTTGTCAACTTCTTGGTCAATGAACTCAGCCAGTTTAGGGGAAAGCGCCTTGGAGGTTGTTTTACTGGCGCGGCACCATCGGTGCAAATCTTGTGTTTTATGACATTCGTCCTACCCAGATCATTATCATCTTTTGCAAAAGTTCCAGAGTGTTTTTGAAGTAGATCGTGCACTTTCTTTGCCTGGTTTGCATCAAGATCTTTGACAGATCTATTCATAAACTGTTGTACTTCAGGTGGTAACTTGTAAGGTTCTGCATATGCCTTTGTCTCTTCAATCTTATCAATTGTTTGAACTGGACTAAGGTTACCGACTACGCATCCGAAGTCTGTGCATGGCGAGCATACCCTTTGGTGCCAAATTTCTGTTTTTCCGCTCGTGTAAAAGCTTCAATTTCTACAGCTAATCATACAGCATCATTTAGATATTGTGGTCTAGACTGCTGTATTCTCAATCTCATATCAGAGTAAGGAAGTGCATCGGTAAAGTAATCTTTTGCAAGCGTTTCTGTAACATCTCTTGGCGCTGAGGGATAAGTCATATGTGAAAGGCGTCTGATATTTTAATTGATGCGCTTTTCATTATTGGTAACATTAAAAATTCTTATTGGAACCGTATTAGAGCATTCTACTAAAGTCCTAGCGACAAAAGCGACTCCGTTTTCCATAAATGCGGGATATGATTCAACAATGGCGTCTTGAGTCTCAAGCATTTCGCCCTTTATTGCATCTACCTCTCCTAAGCATAATATTTCTGACTTAGGTGGAATGGTGATTGTCTTCGTGACTGACACTCCGTAACATCCAAGCCGTCCCTCCAGGGAGAGCGAGAGCGTTTTCGCTTTCAAAATTAATTCTCTGGTTGCAACATTTACTATTCCATCATTGGCTGTTAGGAAATCTAATCCAGGTATTCCGTCAATTCCAACTTTAGCCACAACAGCATCACAGGAGTATGCTGTATTTTCTATTTCCATGTCGAAATTCGCTATTCTGCAAGTGTCTAATGGCGTACCCTGTGCTGACAATATTTCCTGATGTACTTCCTTTAATTTAGGTCTTTGCAGCTTATCTATTTTCTCAAAGACTTCTTCCGATAATTGGGTTACAGTGGCGCCGGTGTCGATCAACATCTTGATTGTAATGCCATTGATTGTAACTTTAACATTTAATCCTGCTTCTTCATGGGAACCATCGCGCACTGATGGTTGCAATTTATCCTTATCGGTGTCATCTTTCTTTCTATTCGTAAATTGTCTTGGATACGAGCGCATGTTCTGTCTTTGTTGCTGTTCCCGTTGGTACTTAATGGGCTCTGCACAATTTTTCTTAATGTGGCCTTCTTTTCCACAATTGAAACATCGACTGTTTGTTGGGTTGCTAAATGATCGTCGTTTGGCTCTACTTGACTCATCCTGTATAGTTCGGATTTCTAGTTTCAGACTATCTAATGACTTTGTTACGTGCGCCATAAAATCTTTCTTGTTTTTCTCATCAAGCGCACTGCCTCCATTATTCGCATCCGAAATCTGTGCATGGCGAGCATACCCTTTGGTGCCAAATTTCTGTTTTCCGCTCGTGTAAAAGCTTCAATTTCTACAGCTAATCGTACAGCATCATTTAGATATTGTGGTCTAGACTGCTGTATTCTCAGTCTCATATCAGAGTAAGGAAGTGCATCGGTAAAGCAATCTTTTGCAAGCGTTTCTGTAACATCTCTTGGCGCTGAGGGATAAGCCATATGTGTAAAGCGTCTGATACTTTCACGTAATTCAGGTATAGTTTTTTAGCCTTCGATCGCGCAACGTCGCTCTGTATAATTCAGTTTGATTAACTGGTGAAAAACGGCTCTCTAAAGCGCCTACTAATTTGTCGTAGTCATGTTTTTCTTTAGCCATGAGGTTACCCAAAACGCTCTGTGCGGCACCCCTTAACCGCCGCCAAATACAAGCCTTTTTGAACGTGTGACCAATGGTTAATTTCTGAAAAAGATTCAAAATGCGCCCTAAAATCAATCCAAGGCGTTGACCTATCATATGTTGCTGGTTTTATGAAAATATCTTTTCCGCCGCTATTTGCTGTCTTTGCTAATGAACCTCGCCTGCGATTTCTATCATCGGCGTTTCCCTCCCGTGCATCGTCTCCAAAACTCAGCCGATGTTGTAGGTCGTCTCTTGCACTTCGCGGTAACCTAAACTGGACGTCTGCGCTTTCTATAGTATCATAACGCGTACTACCTAACCCTGAATCCTTATATCTGTTTGTTTTCACAGTAGACCTACTACCTAATGATCGTTCAATTTGTCTTGGTGTGGAATGTAATGATTGCTCTATTTCATGTATTTCTGATTGAAGCATTTCCATTTCCGCCTGCACATCTTCTAAATTAGGATTCATTTTGAATCTAAGTACCCTATCCCGACGCTGCCGTCAAATTTGTGTAACGTGGTTTTATGGGTTCGTATCAGGACGTTCCTGAATAGGGTTTAATTTCGTATGTATTTCTGAATTATATACATAAGTGTCTTGGTTTGATCTACCGATTCGGTAAAGGTAACGTTGTAGTGCCCATTTACCGTCTTGATAGCTCGAAATGTAACTATTGTGCGTGAGAAAACCACCTAATAAACTTTCTTAATGAATCCCTACAAATCGGCGCACTCGCCGTGTGTGTGTGTGTGTCAAGATAATATCAGATGGTGCGCATCCGCTTCGTAACTTGTGTGTGCATAACCTACATCAGTGAAGGCGCATCCGCTATGGTAAAAGGAATCACCTATCAATGCTAAGTCCTAAGCTTTATTCAAGCTGGGCGACTGCGCAAAGATATTAACTATGTCTTACAACCCTTTCTATTACCTTTTTATAACTCTTTATGCCTTTTCTGAGATGTTGCACCTTCAAACAACCGACATTGAATGAAGCTGGACCGTTGCTTATATATGGTGGTTGAGTCTATTACAGCAAAATAGCGGTGTAAATGGATCGGTCAATGTGAACTGTACAAGGGGAGATATGCTATTGAAATACACATGACAGAAAATCAATACCGTTATCGTTTGTTGAATTACAGGTACAGCGACAATTAATTATCTTATCGAGTGACTTAAAACTGGAACAGACATTTAAAGTGTATATTATATTTAACCTTAGGAAATACACAAATAATAATCTTCGTCACAATATTATTTCATGCCCTTTCTCAATGAATGGCATTTGGAGAATATTATTGATTTTTTCGGAAATAAGTTGTCGAAATTGAATTTTCATCAATTTGTATGGTGTGCGAATATTGCTGCTTGAAAAAGGAAAATACCGTGGGTAAATTAAAATAAACAAGTTTGTTGTCAGACGGGGCTTATGACATTTGCGCCGATTTTATAAATTGCAAATGTTTCATCTGCGCCGATTTCATTTTTTATTTGCGCCGATTTTATATTTCATTTGCGCCGATTTTTTTCATATGAAGCATGTAAAATAAATGTACTATGCATTAAAAGAAGATATGTTGGCAAAACATGGAAATAAGCGGTGTTAAAATACCGAAAGTGTATTAATGTCTCATTTAAAATATACTTTAATTTGTGCATTTCGTTACCTTTTTACATTTATATTTCAAATGGGAAAAGTTGAAAATTCCAAGATAAAAGTTGGACCTTAAAAGTTGAGATTAAAAAAAACTACGAAAGACTAATAATATAATTCTACAATGAATTAAATTATACATTGAAAATGTTGGTTTAATCTGGCTATAAACTGTGAAATATGGTACTGTACCTTACTGATACAGTACCAGTACCAATACGTCTTGAAAAGACAGAGAGACTACAGGTTCTGTTGTGATAAATATGTACAAAGGATTTTGTCTCATTTGCATTTACTCCACATCCCTTCATTGTTAAGATAAATACCTGCATTTATATTTTTATTTCCAATTTTATCACCCTTTGAGATTTATTTGTAATCCGTGTAAGTTTTTTGCGTAAGAAAATTGATAAATTTCATCAGTATAGTGTGAACAGATTATTTGACAAGAAATCAACAAGTAAAAAGTCGGCGCAAATGAAAAAAAATAATCGGCGTAAATGAAAGAAAAAATCGGCGCAAATGAAATGCAAATCGGCGCAAATCCAGAGTTATAAACGTATCGATATAAGAGTTGTAAGAATTATCACGATAATAATGTATGGTTGATCTCTAATTTCAAGTTCATTTTAATATACACGATGAAGGTTGCTAATAATCGAATAAATACCAAAGGCACTAAAATAGAAGAGGTTTAATGTCAAATGAGCAACATTTCAGCAATATCAGGACAAGAACAAGTTAATCAATTAAAAAATTGTAAGTAAAAGAAAAAAGAAATAAAGGTGGAAGGCACAACCGGTTTTGATTACATCTGGATAAAAGGAAAAATTGGTAGGGGCAGGAAATGTAACGTTCTATGCGACACCCAGTATGTCCGCTCTCCTTAGAAAAATATAGAACGGGTCATATACTGCATCTCCACACAGGCTACAATGGTTCGCAGACAGGCTTTCCGCTGTTGCATAATAACCACACGGTAAACAGTTAAACTTTAACTTTCAATTGCAGCACAGGAAACACGTCTGAAATCACCAGTTTTGGCAATGACAATGTCCTTTGTCCCTTCAAACCAACATAATTACACAAAGCACCTTTTAAATTAATACTCTCAAAAAATTATCAAAGCAAGTAATGCAAAATATACTGAAAAGATTGAAATAAGCATTTCAAAGAAAGTTCCATCGTATTGTCTTACCGTGAAAGAATTGAATATTTCTGCAACATCATCAGAAAAACTATTAATTAAATGTACTCTTGTGATTATGTTAGAGGTCGTTTCAATTGATTATATTTTATAGGTGTAAAATAAAGGTATAGATTATTTAAAAAGAAAACAAAAAAATTTAGCCCAGTCCTTTAATTTCAGCTTCCGCTACAAAGACGATGTGCTTTCTCTTAATAATGCTAAATTTAAGGATTATTTACATCAGATCTATCCAAATGAGCTTGAAATTTAACAACTGAAACACCTACTTCAGCTTCGTACCTAGATCTTTTATTGTATATTGACGAAGATGGACGTTTGAAATCTAAGCTATATGACAAGCGTGATGATTTTAATTTCCCCATTGTGAACTTTCCCTTTCTTACCTACCTCTCCAGCCTATGGAGTGTACATTTCACAGTTGATTCGTTACTGTCGAGCTTGTAGTTTGTACAGTGATTTTTTGAACAGAGCAAAAACACTGTCCCAAAAGCTGCTTAGTCAGGGATTTGTTCAACCTTTGTTAATTTCATCCCTCAAGAGATTCTATGGCTGTCACCATAGCATCATTGAAAGATATGACGTGTCAGTATCCCAAATGAAAGTGGACATTTTCAGCTAGATTCACGTCTTCCCGGATTTGACTACCGACTTCGACATTTTCCCGGATTGAATCACCCACAGTGTGACGGGTGCTGTTAACAGAGCAGGACATGCTTACCCTTCCGGGCCACCTGATGTCGCTCTCGGTTTTATGGGAGTTCACACTGTGAGTGCTTTAGTTTTTTGTACTGTCCTGTTATATTTTAGTTTTGTCTTTGTTAGTTATGTCTGTGGCGCCGATCTGTCCTTGTCTTTGTTTGAATACTGGTTGATTACAAAGCTTTTCAAAATTTAACTTGGTACTGTTTGAGGGTTAGAGAAGTAACACGTACCTTGATTTTTTATTGGTTTTGTCTCAGGGTTAGCAAAAGACATTAACCAATCAGCTACCTAACAGACCTTTCAAAAACATATATGCCTCACTTACCGTGTGACGGGTGCTGTTAACAGAGCAGGACATACTTACCCTTCCGGAGCACCTGATGTCACTCTCAGTTTCATTGAAGTTCACACTGTGAGTGCCTTTGTTCTGAATGTTGTGGTTTCTGGTTCTGTGCTTTGTGTCTGTCTGGCGTCATTGTTTTTGTGTCTAACGTCATTGTTTTCTGTGTTCTCGTTTTTGCCCTGTCTTTTGACTTCGATTTTTGTGAATTTCACCCCTTTGTTCCTTCGGTATTCTACTGCCGTTGTTTTAAAAATCAATAACTTTATGGTGTAATATACCATAACAGCGCAAATCAAAATGTTACAAACTATTATAGAATTTCACAGTTAAGGCTAGTGCAAAGCAGTACAAATTGAAAAAAAAAAATACGTCGACTTTGATTATCTGTATCATAAAAAAATCGGTTTATTGAAAAAAACTCGAATCAACCGATTGCAGACTACCACAATGCATTGAAATGTTAAATGCTGCTACACGTATTACCTGAATTCGACTCTTACAAGCGGGGACAAAATTAAGTGAGAACCGCATGGTCAGTCTAAAAACAAATAATCAAAGGAAAATGACAACACCAAGAAATATAGACATCACATGAGTACAGCCCAGGAAAGAAAAAATGAAGGCACACATACACAGATGACTGGCATGACCGAAAAAAGAACCATAGGGAGAGATTAGGTGCACCGGTAGAGTAAGAATTTCCTGTTCCTTATTAGACATTCGCCGTGTTGAACATGTCAATTCCAGTAGTAAAGTTAAATCCAACAGATGAAAAAACAACGTTTGTCGTGAAGGGAGATAATAGTGTCAAAGAATATCACCATCATTAAGTAGGGACAGCACTCTTTATAACTAAGTTCAGACAGCCGGTCACTGCAATTTTATGTTTTTTATTGTTGAATAGTTCATCGCAGTAATAAGGGAATGACAGTCAATTACTGGTATAAACTGGCACAATCGCTAACAGTATTTCCAAATTCATCTGGCATTTTTATTCATTCCTATGACATACATTATCTGTATATGAATCTCATTTTAAATATATGAATATTTAGATATTACATGTATGATAAAGTTTTGCATTCTATTGAACTAGTTTATACTCAATAAATTAATTGTATGAAGCTATCATTGATTATTAAAATATCAAACACAAAGCGTGCTATAAAAATAAAAAAAAGGAAAGAACAAAACAGCAATGTTTCCAGCATATTGATGTCTTAGATTGATTGATTGATTAGTTAGAGTTTAACGTCCAATGAGCAATATTTCAGCTATATCAGGACGAGAACAAGTTAATCAATTCAAAACAAATTGTAAGTAAAAGAAGAAAGAAACAAAGGTGGAAGGGACTACCGGGGCAACGACTTTTGATTGCCACTGGAAAAGGGGAGAAATGGGTAGGGGCAGGACATTTAGCCTTCTATACGACACCCAGTGCGTCTGCTCTCTTTAGAGAAATATAGAAGGGGTCTTTATACTGCATGGAGCGTGGCGTTTCTCCACACAGTTTGGCTACAATGGTTCGCGGTCAGGCTTTCCGTATTATGACCTGACTACCCCGCAAAGACAGGGCATTCCCCTATCCACCACCTGGGGACGCGCCCGGCAGCTCTGTAGCCAAAGCCCTGATGTCTTAGAAGAAGCAGACGCAAATGAAATAAGACAGAATTATATATGATACCCTTCAACACATTACCACAAAAACAAAATACGAGGGTGCAGGCCTGTAAAATACCGATACGTATTAATTTGATTGAATTTAATCGAAATATGACTGACCTTGACCTATAAGTCAGTTGAGCGGAAAATGTAGGTCAAATAGACCATATCTGGACTACGTGCTAATCTATCATCCGAGATGCATGTAGAGCAAGGTCAAATGATCCTACCAAATACAGTCTCGTCCGAAAACTTGAATATTAATCAATTAAGCGAAAAAGTAGGCCAAATTATCCCACTTTGGCCTGGATTCTGTCTACCATCCAAGATGCATGCATTAGCAAGATTAGATGATTCATCATTTAAAGAACATAAATCTAAATTTGAATGAAACCAATAAAGTACAAGATAAAGAGACTGTGCGTTAACCCCAAATGTACCATTCATAGTACCATAGATATACAATTTAATTTAAATGTGAATGCCAGGGGTACCCTTATAGTCCTTCTCAACTTCGTTAAGGCGAACTTATAAAAGTGGGAAGCGCAACAGCCACAAAGAGCTTTGACTGCTGCATGTGAAAGGGAAGAAATGGGTGCAAGCATGAAATTATAATGTAACCGTCTTAATGGCCTCGGTTGATTTTCTTCGAAACATATAGTACAGATATTTTTACTGCATTAGGTATGGCGTTTCATTACAGTTTTCCTAATATATTGCGTTCAGGTTTTCCGTAGTATGACCGGACTACATTCAACCGACATCAAAATCCCTCTATCCAACACCTGGTATAAACTTGGTCAGGTCTGTAGAAGGATCCACTGAAAGACAATTCAGGTGCCGGGTATTGGTGAAGAGAGAATTCTTTTACTTTAAAATAAAAACCCAAGCTGCGTCAATTTTAATTCAAGCTGTAAAAGCGATGTTGGATTGCCTGGATTTACCATGAACTGGTTGAGACTTTGTATCAAGTGAATTTACTAAAAACTTTTCTTTATGTGAGTCAAAAGCGGGAGATATTTCCTTTTTTCGACAATGTTATCTTTTCATGCCTATTCATTTGTGTACATTTACATGTAGTTTGGTGTTCGATGCCAGTTGCAATATGAATATCGCGTCTTCTGGGCATTTAAATTCCCCTAATTAACAATTAATTGACAATGTTCTCGTCTTGATATAGCTGAAATATTGCTGAGTATATGTTAAACAATATTCAATAAGTCTATCTATTGATCTCTTTTCAATGAGTTTCAAGTTAACTGCATCTGCAATATAGCATAAAAAGACTCACGATAATATAAAGCACTTCTGAGTTTTGGCTTTCCTATTTAGATCCTTTTGGTTATTTGTTCTCTATCAGCTATCACGGTTTTCGGTCAATTTACTTCCAAATGTTTTGGTTTGATCTGCACTGATGAGACATAAGTTGTCGAAATGCACATATGCAGAAAATAAATTGACAGTTACTTTGGTATTTTGCTATTCATTACCACTTGGCCGATGCCTCTGCCGGTAGAATGTTAGTCCCCGAGAGTATTCACCTACCCAGTAGTCAGTACTTCGGTGCTGACCCGAAAACCGACTCCATTGAAAGTTGCAATATCTAAATTTTACAAGATTGTGTCTAAGACCAAGGATTATCTCCCTAATGCATCGCTCTGTCCTTAGCTGAATTTTGGCTTTCCTAATTGTCGAAATGCGCATATGCAGAAAATAGATTGACAGTAACTTCGGTATTTTGTTTTATTACCTTATATATATATTTTATACATTCTATTAAGTATAAAGTATTTTCGTGTATAATTTGGTATTTTCATATCCCCATGTGTCTATTGCCCGATGAGGTCTATTTACCAGTGCAGTCTATTGACCGATGGAGTTTATTGACCGGTGCAGTCTATTGACCGATGAAATCTATTGACCGGTGCGGTCTGTTGACCGATGGAGTCCATTGACAGATGAAGTCTATTGCCCCGTGAAATCTAGTGTCTTACATTTTAACTTTCTAAGGGAATCTGCAACCCAGTCACTACTACATGTATGACAAAAATAACGTTCACAGTGAAAAAAAATAAAACATAGCACCAAAATGGACGATATATTTTAACACTGTTGGACAAATGCATTTCCATTACCTTTGATAAATCATTTATGTGTTACATTGAATTTTGCTACTTCTTCTTGATAAGTTGACAGCCAGAAAGTTGTTTTGAGATAGTTTTTAAGCCCTATTATTTTCTTTTCATACATGTGTTTTATTTTGAAATATATCAATATAAGGTAATAAAACAGTTATTTAATGTTTATGCAGGCAACAGACCATAACATTTGTCCCTTGGTACTGGGAACCACACAAGTGTTCTATTGCCCTCGGCCGTTGGCCTTGGGCAATAGAACACTTTGGTGGTTCCCAGTACCTCGGGACAAATATTATGGTCTGTTGCCTGCATACCCATTAAATAACTGTATAATACACAATTGATTATATCCCATCTTCTGTTTGGTACTTACCTACAGATACTGGTATGTAACATATGTGGTCTTCTGTAAAAAATAGTATATGTTATTCGGGAATCTTCACAGGGGATACGGGTTAATATTCCCTGTCTGTGTTTTATATTCCCTGAGCCGTCAGGCGAAGGGAATATAGGGCACAGACAGGGAATATGAACAAATGCCTTAACAATACTTTTAGCGGGGCAGGACATGCTTACCATTCCGATGCACTTGATGTCTCTCCCGGTTTTCATGAGAGTTCACACTATGAGTACCTGTATTAGTTCTTAATATCGTCTTTTTATTTCCGTGCCTTATGGATGTCTCACGTCCTTGTTTTGTGTTTGTTTTACTGTGTTGCCGTTTTTGCCATGTCTAAGGACATTGATTGTTGTAGTCATCACTTCCCTAGTATTCTACTGCCATTTTTCAGTTGATGTTTAATATAAGCAATGAAGTGATATGGGGTAAAAGTCTGTTTTGTGAATCGTTATGGTGAATGAAAGGATATGGAGTAAATGTACATGAGACAAAGTCTCTACAAATACATGTTTACCTCAGTAAAATATAAACGACTTCGCTAAAACTCATCATACTACCGCAACATACGAAATATTATATATTTAAGTTAAATAAATGAGCCTTTAAAGCGATTACATGAAATGTGTTGCTTGTACGTGACAATTATAATTGTAATAAAAAATATAATCTCAAACCAATCCCTACATTACTTCTGAATAAATGGGTTTTATTATGACTTCTAAATAATCAAAATCATTTATCCTCAATACAAATATAAATTCTTATAAGCATGACAACAAACAAGTTACACATATTATATATGACAAGCGCATTCTTTTTGTCTTTAGACCAATGCTTTGTAACTTAAAATTGCATTGCTTTGAATTGATTAAGGAATGGCTATCATTTCATTTGGGTTTATTGAGCCATCATCTCAGTTTTTGACTCTTCACGAAGCGGATTATGTAAAATATAAAGAGTCAAAAATTGAGTTTAAGAGTCAATAAACCCAACATAAATGATTAAAATTCTTTATGATTTCATAAGTAAAATAATGTTTAAATGCTCAAAGATGGAATTGTTGTGCGGAAAATCCCTTTGTGACGTCACGTTAACAACAGCATTTTGTTTATTGGAAATAAACCTTATCTTTTTAACCAATCGGAAAATGTCTTACATTCAAAATTGAATTATTCATTAATACATTACAAGTTTCAATGGTATTTATGATCGAGGAGGTTATTCAAAAAAATAAACAAATCTATTGGATAGGATTTTTCTGATTGTCCAGTCGGCTGACTTTCGTAAAAAAAAATCATGAGGTTTATCTTCGAAATAAGTAATACTCTGTGGCTCGTATTCAAATTTGATATCAAATGTGAATGGTTCTTTTTGTAAAAAGTAATCGACTGTCAATACTTACCTGTTGCATTTTCTGAAAAAGAGAATGAAATAATTTGTAGAATCAACACAAAACATCATGATATCTGATCAGAGCCAACTCAACAATTCCTGATCAGCCAAGGTATTCTTTTTATAATAAAAAAATGTTGCATGGTTGTCACTAGACATAAACAAAAATCGTAGGTAAGACCATACCAAAAGACTGAAAGTACTGTAAATTTACTTTCTACATATTGCCATTTCGACAACTTCTTCAGTGCAGATAAAATCAAATCAATTCGAAAACAATAACCCAAAACTTTGTCAAAATTGATAGAGAACAATTAACAAAAAATGTAAATGAGAAGCCAAAATTTACTAAGGACAGAGCTATGAAAAGGGGAGAAACTCCTTGGTTTTAAGCAAAAAGTTTTAATTTCTCAAGTTTCAAATGAAATCGGTATTCGGGTCAGCACCGAGGTATGGACAACTGCGTTGGTGAATACCCTCGGAAACTATTAGTCCACCAGCAGAGGAATCGACAAAGTGGTAATGAATAACAAAATACTGACTTTACTATAAATTCAGTTTGTGCATATGTCCATTTCGACAACTGATGTCTCTTCAGTGCAGATAAAGTCAAAACGTTTGGAATGCCATAAACAAATAAACTGGTGAATTAAAACTGTTGACACATAAATAAAAATGTAGAAAATGCAACTGAACATCATATTATTTATGAAAATATTCGCTGAAACAATAATATAGCACAACATATTATAAAACAAATAAAATGCTCACACATTTAATGTGTTATAGTGAAAATAGAAATTACACAAGACGGGTTAAGTTTGTTCAGTTTATATTTCACCTTATTTGGATTAGAAATGAAATTAATTTTGTTGTATCAATTGATTCCTTTATCAACATTAAAGATACATGTAATTTCCTCTTTGTTAACATACAAATCTAAATTTTAATAAATTTGTTTAAAACTAAGTAGTATCTTCCTCGTGCAAAGCTATGTCCTAAGATGAATTTGACTTTCCCATTGATCCTTTGGGTTATTCTTTCCCTATTAGCTATTATAAATGTTTTCGTTTGCCTTCATTTTTTTTGGTTGTTTTTTGCACTGAAGAAACACTGTTGAATTAGCGATCTGCAGAATATAAATTTACAACCACTTTGCTATTCAGCTATATATACATAGATATGTTTTATTTTTGCTTTTGTTTATTTTGAAATTGATACTGTATTTCATACAATCGAGCACTGAGCAGGCATTTCATCCGAGCGCAAAAAATGTATTAAATATTTAATGCAAGTTCATTACAAAACAATGAACAAGAAACTTTAACACATTTATATCACCGACATATCAACAAAAAATGTTTACAGTATTCATACTTGCTTTATTTTTACCGAAAAATATTATTAAAGGGACCTTTTCTGTTATTGATATAAAGGCGGATGTAATCGGATAACGAAAATCCGAATGAAACTTGTTCCACAGTGAACAATTTTCTGGACAAAGTATGTATAAGTGACCAAGCCCTTTATTATATTGATATTGCTAGTCAGTTAATTCCCGACGAAATATGACGTTACACATTAGTCAATCAATTATGACCTCACAAAGGAAAACCTGTCAAATGACTGTTCTAGCCAATGAATCAAAGCAATCCCGTATTCGACTTCGTATTTTTCAAATTAGCAATTGAATTGCGCAGCGCAACAGTGTAGAACAACCTTAAATAAGATGGAATCGAAAGACGTTCGGGGATGTGGATTAAGAATTGGTTATACAATAAATATGGATGATTTTTCAATTAACATAAAACATTTAGGAAATTTTTTATCAATCAGGGATTGGTGAGATAAAATGGAATTGAAAATTAAGATGTCAAATATTCAATTAACTAAAAACTTATCTACAGCAAACACTGACATTACAAAAATCGAATCAGAACCAAATAATTTGAAATTGCTCCAGACATCGCCACCGGTGAAAATAACTGAAATAAATGAATTGGAAAATTTCGAAAAATGAATGTTACACGAATCAAGCAAAAGCTGCCAAAATTCATTTTCAAGACAAATATTTGGAGGACGACGAAATGTCTACTCGATACTTTTTAGATCTAGTATTTGCCTTATAGCAGCAGTGAAAGTAAAGGTTAAGCGATTTTATTAAGTAAACGGTTTCACGAATCAATCACATTTAGTAATTGTAACAAGAAGAAATAAAGGGATACGCCGAGCGCAGCATGTCAACCACTGGAATAAGTATAAATTAAAATGAATGGGGACACAGTAATCTGATGGACACAATAAAGATCTTGACACACTAATCAATTGGACACTAAATAGTGAAAATAAAAATTACCAATTTTAATCCGTTATTAATAGGATATCATAAGAGGTAAGCAAAATCTGTTGACTACCAACTAAAACCTTACATCATGGGAAATCCAGATAAAAGATCAGTTGAAATCCAATGAAAAATAAAGATTTCACATATTTTGAAATATTGCAATTTGACCCCTTTCACCACTTATAGCTTGGAAACCTTAACAGCTATGGCAAATTCGTTGACATGATGCTGAAAGCTTACAAGGAGAGAAATCCAAAGTAAAAATCCTGTCAAAATCCGATGAAAAATTAAAGATTTCACATATTTCTTATAATTGCAATTTTGGCCTCTTCGACCCCTTATAGCTCAAAAACGGTAAGAGCTACGCCAAATCTGTTGCCATACTATTAAAAGCTTACAATGAGAGGAATCAAAAGAAAAAATCCCATTGAAATCAGATGAAAAATAAGAATTTAAGGTAATCTGCATGCTTGCAATTTCGGCCCGTTTGGCCCCTCATAGCTTGGAAAGGAAACAAGTTATCAAAAATCTGATGGTGGAGCGCTATGTTAATTTTTCATAAGGAATCCATTGCAAAAAAAAACGCATCAAAATTGGACTAAAAATGAAAAAAATATGTATACATATTTTTAAATTCGACACTTTATGGCCCCATTTATCTCATGAACGGTACATGCCACGTGAAATCTGTTGGCATACTACTGATTAGAAATTTCTTAGGTAGTACACTAAAAGAAATCACATCAAAATCCGATAACAAATAAAGATTCAACAGCCATGTATGTGAAAACACCCAGTTTAACCCTTTTTGTCCCTTTTTTAAAAACGGGTAGGGTCACAATGACGAAAACTTATCCAAGCCGTTCTTTTGTGCCAAAGTACATTGTTTTAAAATTACATTAGGATTGATCACTGGAACGAAGTTTTTGACAAAAAACAAAAGTGTCTACAGACTACGACGACGACGACGACAACAACAACAACGATGACGACGACAACGACGACAGCACCATACCATTATACGACCGCAAAAATTTTGGCGGTCGTATAAAAACAAGGTCAGATAAATTAGGGGACCGTTTAAAACTATAGGACAACACATCTAAATACGATTTTGGCTCTTATTTTAAACGAGCAAGTGAAATTTTATTCTTAAGATTTTGAATCAGGGATCCTGACTTAGCTTCTGACTTATGTCAGCATAGTTTTAACAAGTTAAATGTTGTACAAAAAGACGATTAAGAAAAAGAAATATGTGTCGACATGACGTTCAGGTAGCACGGCACAGTTTCTAAACATAGAACTGTTTTTTTCCTTTTGTGTACCCAAGACTGTACTGAAAGCTGAGCTCTGATTGGTTATCAAGTATAATATTCATGTTGTATTTTTTTCAAATAAATATACATTTTTGTATTATCTATGATTAAGAAAATATGAAATAAATTTTAATGTGCCCTTTAGTAATGGAGATTACATTTTAGAATTATTGGTAATATACCTTTCAATGCGACTTAGAACGCAAGTAAACTGCCGGACAGTGGGTACTTTGATTAGAGGCTCTTTAGGGAATTGGTCATGAGTATATTTCACTGGTATTTTTTTAAAGTTAAATGAATGCTCTACAAAGGAGCATTCTACAATATCCCGGGTGAAAGTTATGAATGAGTGAAAATTTTGAAAATGTTACTATTGTCGCCTGTAGAAAAAGAAACTGTATCATGCTTTCTTAAACGGAGTCTTAAAATATTGAAATAAAACAAACCTCTGGGTGACGATCGAGTTATATCCGAATTTAATGCCCTTTTGGAGATACTTTACTATTCTATTGCGTGAAATGTTCAACGATAAATCACTCAGTCGCACACAGTACAGGTGTTTTTAACTTTAATCAATAAGAGGGCAAGCGATAAAATATTAGTAATTTGTTACCTTTTATGATGTTAAACAACGATTATAAGATAATCGTTAAAATTCTAGCTGAAGGATTGAATTTTTTTTTATCATTATTATTTCATCAAGATAAAAAAAATGTGACGGAAGGAATATTTATGAAGCTAACAGAATGATCCAGGTTATAATTGAATACAGAGATCAAGAAGACGAAGCTGGTGTTGTAATGTTTTTATAACAGAATGGCTTTTGACAGGGTACAGTGGGGATGGTTACACTTTATTTTGGATAAATTGCATTTTGGTATAACCTTTTGGAGTTGGATACAAATGTTATTTATTGGACTTCGTCTCCAAATATTTTTTTCATTTCTAGATCTGTTGGACAAGGATTCCAAAACAGTCAGCTTTTTATATATTTTACAGACAGAGCCAGTGGCGTGTTAAATATGAAATAATGATAATAAGGGGACGACCATATGATCCTAAGGGGGTGGGGCTGGCAAATTTAGAAAGTTAGATTATTTATTTTCAACTTCATTTTGGTCATAATATTTATTTCCAAGCCTTTGGAGGCCAGGTTATTTATTTTTTTTGTATAACAATAATGGTCTCTGTCCAGGAGTGGACTGAATATTTATTTTCAAGTGTAACAAGGCAAGATTATTTATTTTCAACATATCTGGGCCAAGATATTTATTTACAAAATCTGCCAGCGATGTACATCATACTTTTCGAATCTATTATAGAGTAAAATCAAATATATACTGTGTACAGCATAATAAATGAACCAACTATCAGTTGGAATCATGTAGGTTAATTTTACCGTAAGAAATTTGAAACTAAATTTATGTATCGAAAATTCTTTCATCTTGGTTAAATCTAATTTCATACCCCATACACAAAAGGAAAATGTACTGAATAACGTTTATTTGGAAACACGGAAATTAAATTCCAAAAGAACAGTCTTTTCTTTGCTTCCTTTCATAAACATGGATTACGTATCATTGAAGATGTTTTGAATGCAGGAGATAATAACGTTAAACTGTGCTTAGAAATTTGACATTTTATTTGATAAAAGAAATTGTATTTCATAACTCTCAAAAGTTTAGCTATTTTTACGTTTTTACAGCAATATTAATTGATCCTTTAGAAGGTAATAATGATATACATATTGTTGATCAATATTCAAATTATTCAATGTCCGACATTCGTCAAAGTAAAAAGAGAGAAAAGCAAATGTGCTCAACTGAATTCGAACAAAAAGATATTAAGGTGGATAGACACTGTTAGGCTGCGCAATTCAGATAAATATAGAGTCGAATACGGATTTGGTTTGATTTTGTGGCCGGAACACTCCTTGACAGGTTTTCCAGTATGACGTCATAATTGATTGACTGTTGTGAAACGTCATATTTTGTCTACTTTGCCGCGAATTAACTCCCTTTTCCCGTTAATAATATCCATTACGGTTACTTTGTAAAATATCTACGTTAAAAGCATGGTGACCTATACATTTTTCACATTTAACAGTAGGTGAGATTATAAACGATCTATTTACAAAAGTACTAAAAAATTCTCATGGATAAAAGGTTCATTTCTGTTAAGTTAAAGATCATCGCCTTTCCATATTTTCACCGTACATTCTATGTAAATTTAGGTTGAAAAACGACCAAACTTCGACCTGGATTCTAGAAAAAACAAGCATGGTCATACTTTTAATTGCGGATTTCAAGTGTGTATGACGAGGTCTTCGACTGTGCCTATTTATAACAAAATCTCATGGATGTAAATATTAGTATCTATATACCTTAAAACTACTCCGCAGTAGAATAAAAGACGCAATTTATATATGTACTGCAAAATAAGAAAATTATCTTGGCAATTCTTTTGATACTGATTAGAACAAATCAAATGATAGATGTCACTTTTGTCAAATTGATAATATTCATAATACTGAAACAATTCAACAGTTTTTTATCACTGTAGGTATGCTAGCGCTGTCGTAGAAAAAAATAACAAATTTTATTGAAAGCTCTAATATTTCCCACGATTTCGAAGTAAGAGAGAAAAACATGATATTGGGATTTTATGGAGTTAACAATAATAACTTTGTCTAAAGTACAGTCATCTTCTATTCAAAATGAATAAATTGGAAACAGAGGAATATTACTAAATTAGTACAACTGATTATAATCCATGATAGGCTTTTAAACGCGTGGCAACTTAGTCTAAAGGTGCTATTAACGTTTAAGAAAAAATTCTATAAAAAATTCTTTTAAACATAGGTTACAGTTCATAATCAATAACATGTAGCTCATATGCAGTAGATCAAATTTTCCCTTCTAAGAATAATGCGGTGTGTTCGTTTTGCTTATACATTTTTAATTAACATGGAAAAGGGGAAAGACCTTTCTGTATTTCGTTTGATTCTTCTTCTTTTTCTTTTTTTCTGCCTCATTATCAGAAAATTGGATGGACATATGCTTTCCATATTTTGGGACAATAGTCGGGACCATGTCTAGTTGATGGGAAATAGGGAACGGTCGAAAATCTTTTTCGTTCACGAATTTTCGCCCAAAGTCCGAAACACACTGTTATGGGAAAAACTCGGAAACCATAAGAGATAGCTGATTAAGTGTAATGACAAAAATGTTTGTTAGGTCATGACGGACGTTCGTTACATTTGGACCAAAACTTTATGATGGACCGTTTCCAAAGTCCGAAAAACACTGTTATGGGATAAAATGGGAAACCGTAATAGATAGCTGATTAAGTGTAATGACAAAAATGTTTGTTAGGTCATGACGGTCCTTCGTTACGTTTGGACTAAGACTCTATGATGGACTGTTCATGAGTTATGCCCCTTGAAAATTTCGTCACATCTTTCAGTACGATTTTCTCGAAATAGGTAAGAGATAGAAACCTGGAACCTTTTCCATTAAACTTAAGGGAAATGTGTTACATTTAAAAATGCTGAGGTCAAAGGTCATTGGTCACTTTGAACTTTGACATCAGACCATGTTATTGGATTATCTCAGAAACCGTAATAAGACAAGTGTTGAAATGTATGGAAAAATGTGTGTCTTGTTGTGATCTACATTTGTTACATAGGGTCCAAAATGAATTGACCTACCGTTTTGGGCCTATGGACCAAAAACCGATTTTTGAGGTTCGCATTTGGGGTTTTCGGTTATTGCTCAAATACCATTGAAGATACAAAATAATATTCAATACAAACAATGACCTTCAAAATGAGTTCAAGGTCAAAGGTCAAGGTCACAGTCAATTTTTTTTTCCATGTTTAAAGAATCAATAAACGTATATATTAAGCTTAGAATGTTGGTTTTATTCATGAATCAATGATGGGAACATTATGATGCAACTTCAGGGAAAGACCTATCAATTGTTCTTGGAACCATTGACATACTAGGAATTCTTCTTTTCTGCCTCATTTTCAGAAAATTGGCTAGACATATCCTTTTCATATTTTGGGACAATAGTCTGGACCTTGCCTAGTTGATAGGAAATAGGGAACGGTCGACAATCTTTTTTCGTTCACGAATTTTCGTCCAAAGTCCGAAAAACCTTGTTATGGGATAAGCTCGGAAACTATAAGAGATAGCCGAAGAAGTGTAATGGCAAAATGTTTGTTAGGTCAGGACGGAATTTTGTTACATTGGACCGAAACTCTACATTGGACCGTTCATTAGTTATGCCACCGCAAAGTTTGGTCCTATCTTTGAGTACGTTTTTCTCAAAAAGGATACGAGATAGAAGCCTGGAATCTTTTCCATTCATCTTAGAAGATATGTGTTACATCTAAAAATGCTAAGGTGAAAGGTCATTGGTCACTTTGATCTTTGACCTCAGACCTTGTTTTTGGATTAACTCAGAAACCGAAATAGATAGCTGATTAAATGTAATGGGTAAAATGTGTGTCTCGTTGAGATCGTTGAGATCTACATTAGTTGCATGGGTTCGAGATGATTTGACCAACCGTTTTGGACCTAAAACCGATTTTTGAAGTCCGAATTTGGGTTTTTCCTTATAGCTCAACTACTATTGAAGAAATATACTTATATTTAACACAAAAAATTTCAGGAACTCATGACCTTCGAAATGAGGTCAAGGTCAAAGGTCAAGGTCACACTCAAAAATCTTTTTTTCATGTTTAAAAATAAAAAAAATGTATATATCAAGCTTTGAATGATGGTTTTAGTAATGAATCGGTAATGAGAACATTATGACGCAATTTCCGGGAAAGACCTATCAATTGTTCTTCGAACAATTTACGTACTAAAGTACGCACAACGAAATTTGCCGCAGCTTAAATCGCTGTAGCTATTTTGTTTTAAATAAGACCCTTATAATACATATATGTATCATTTTCTAATTTTTTGCCGCTACTCTTGGTATATTTACCGAAATAATCAAAGTTCAAATAAAAATATTTTCCGTAGACTTTCATGTTAATTTCACTCAATTTCTTAAGAAATTCGATGTGGGAGTATGTGATGAACGATTTACGCAAAACCAACAAACCAATGAAAAGCCACCAAATGGATTGCCGATAGATAACTTATTTGCATATAGGGTGCTTGTTTGTTGTTTATTCGGGTGGCCAATGAACAAACAAAATTTTGATTTGTTTACTAATTTACATAAAAATGTTTGGGTAATTCTGAGAATAAAATTTGCAGAACCAATATCCAGTTACCATTTACTTTCATTAAAATAAATTTGTTTACAGGTTAAAAGTTTTTGTTGACACTTTGTAAAGTAATTACATAATTAATTTTTTGTTTCGCAATCGAGATTAACTCCCGACTCACGTGTTTTGGTTAATCGATAACCCCAGGGCATTATAACAATAAATACAGGTGTTGAATTAACCAGGTGTACTCCCTCTGTTTTCGACTCAAATTTTCTGTTAAAATAACATAGAAAGGTAATGGAAAACTTTTTAACTCTTTGTTGTAAAATTATGGTAATGCATGGCATGCAGCGGCAAAAAATTAGCTTTCCATTGGTGTATACCATGTCATCCTTTAACATCTACTTTCTAAGATATTTGGAGAAAAGTCGCGGCAAATTTCGTTGTGGCTACTTTAGTTCATACTGCATTTTATCAAATAAACTCCAGATTTGCTCAAAATCATTCAGCAATTGTACCTTTAACATCTAAGTTTATTTAGTACAAATTTGTATTTATTCCTTCTTGTCTAATATTACATTTAATTCAATATGTTTAATTGTGATTGATATAATTTGTGTGCCTGTCTGAGTATACTATGAATATTGTTTATTATTGGAAATGTGAAAAAGAATACGTAAACGATATATAGTTACTGACAGGAGCATGCTGTTCTTTCAGTGCAAAGAAACCTAGATTGTCCAGTGCCAGACATTCTTCAGTCCGGGAGACCTTGCACGGAATGGAACATCATGCTTACCTACCTATTTTTACCCTAAAATATTATGCATATAAAGGTAGCAGTAGTATTTTAATTTACTATTTATGACAAATATCTGCAATAAATATGAAGCCTTGTATTGTTTCAATTGTAAATTGTATATTCAGTATTAACAATATATTTGATACGCAGTACACTTACCCACCCAGAGCACCTGATAATACCTCAAGTTTTTGTAGAGGTCCACACAGCTTGTGCTCTAGTTTTGTGGCGTTCTTGTTCATCTATGTTTATTTTTTCTTGTCTTTTTCATACTGTCTCTTCGTGTTTGATATGAATTGCCGTGATTTTTTATTTTTGATTTTGAAATTTTCCCTTTCCTCATTTTTGTCTCGGTATTCGTTTGACGATGCATTAACAAACCCCCTGGTTTGGTTAAATAATTATCAAATCCCCTGGTTTGGTTAATTGACAAGCATAAAAGAGAAAATCCTTGGTGGTATCGTTTTACCACCAAAAGGGTTTGTTAACAACATGTTGTTTATTGAAATGTTTTAAAACTTTAAAAAATGATGTCAATGGGAAGAATACTGAATTTCCCTTTAAAATACTTTCATCAAATCCTCAAAACAAAAGGGACATTCTATTATTGATATACTATCGATGTCTGCAACCCTTAAATAGCCTCTACCTTCAAAACTTCGTTGCTTCTAGCAATCCGTTCAAAAGGGATAAACTATCTATATGCGCAAAATGATATCGATTCCAGCAATGCTCAAACTTCCTGTAAATAAACCCACCTATTTTGCCAGAAATGGATAAATGGTATTTTTGCTGTAACGTCCTGATATCTATCACCAAACCAAAATCAGATGCATTTTTTTTTTTGCATTCAGCATTTCATCCATGTCCGAAAAATTTGTTCGAGAAAAAAATGATAGCTGTGAATATTTTTCCAACATATCCCCGAAAGTTAAATTGTGCCTTCTGTTAGGGTAAGAAAATAAAATTTTGATTCGGACTGACAGAACATTAGCGATTGATTCCAAGAATGTGAAATTCAAGGCAGCTAAGCAAATGCAAAGTGTACTTAAAAATAAATCTTTGCACCACTAATGGAAAGTTACTTCAACACCCATCTGTACTCAATTCATAGAGTACGTGAAAAAAAAAATCAGTTGCCTATTCTTTTTTTTTTTTTCGTTATCAGAACAGAATGGTCTTGAAAGAAAAGGTTATTTTTTATCAAAACATTTAAGCGAATATTTGATTCTACTTGAGAAATTAAGTTTATTTAAACACCCATATCACTTTTTTCTATTTATTCGTTTGACCGTGACCTCAAAATGAAAGTAATACACTAGCTTCTAAGTGAATGTTATTTATTTGATTCATCATCGGAAAACCAATACTTAAATATTTCTATATGTGGACAATAGAGGGAGTGTTCTCAAAATGAATAGTAGTCGATAGTTATTTGGCTTTCAGGATATATAAGCATTTATTAAGGCATTATGAGACATAAGTTGTCGAAATGCGCATATGCAGAAAATAAATTGGCAGTAACTTCGGTATTTTGATATTTATTACCACTGGGCCGATGCCTCTGCTGGTGGACTGTTAGTCCCCGAGGGTATTCACCAACCCAGTAGTCAGTACTTCGGTGCTGACCCGAAAACCGATATTATTTAAATTTGCAATATATAAATTTTACCAAATTTTGTTTAAAACTAAGGAGAATCTCCCTCATGCATAGCTCTGTCCTTAGCTGAATTTTGGCTTTCCTATTTAGACCCATTTGGTTATTTGTTCTCCATCAGATTTTACACGTTTTGGTTGATGGACTTCCAAATGTTTTGCTTTTATCTGCACTGATGAGACATAAGTTGTCGAAATGCGCATATGCAGAAAATAAATTGGCAGTAACTTCGGTATTTTGATATTTATTAAGGTTGATGAAATGTATATGGGAGATTTTTGTATAGTATTTAGGAACCAGAATTTTCATAAAAATCATGAAATGTTAATCTATTATTTTACAATCTGAAAAGGTCTACTGATAGATGTTTTTTTTTATTTGTTCCGTGTTGGTCATCTGTGTCACCCTTTTCCTGTCTGGACCGCACTTGTGCGATTAGCCATGATGGGATATGGAGTAAATATCTTTGTGTCTTTGTGTTTCCGGTGTTGTCATTGTCTTTCGACTATTCTTTTTAGACTGTTGGTTCGGATCTCTGTTACTACAGTAATTTCTAAAACGTAAAACAACAAAGGTCACCAAAACCTGAGCCGACTTTGAAGTACAACTGCAAATGGATAGAACATTTCACATTTAAGAGATGTGTTTGGTATATGACGTGTACGGGGGGTCACTTCAGGTAGAATTGGGTACAGGCCTGCTGCTGGCATTTTGAAAATACCCCCCTTTCATATAGTTCCCCAAACAAAATATTGACCCATTCATATACTAAATTTCTAAAATAAGCAACCCAACTGTATAGTAAAAATAAATCTCCGAAACAGAGGTGCATAGCTCTTCCTACGTCAGATATCACCTCTGCCACACCTTGTCCTCCATATTGGATTTAGCACGCCCTTTTTACAGTGACGTCGTATACATCCTGACGTATTTCACACTGTGACGTCATGAAAATCGGTCATTTTGAGAGGAATCTCTCCTTCCGGTGTGGCAGAGGTGATATCTGACGTAGGAAGAGCTATGCACCTCTGTTTCGGAGAGTAAAAATGTGTAACTGCAGTCAGAAAACCATTAGTTTCACAACAGGAATGTTCTTAAACATCAAATAATGATAAATACTTAATTGATTACAGCAACCAGTAGAGATTCTGGTCATTTGGAGTTAATTTACGACCCATTTATATACATGATGTCAAAAATTACTACCCATTCATATAGTTGA
>MJUU01040138.1:61473-81276 GCA_002080025.1 Modiolus philippinarum
CCCCCCCCCCCCCCCGTGATGACGTGTAATATTTATATGAGGAAGGCTTATATCTTAGTTTAAACAACATTTTGTTCAAAACGAAAATAAAACATGACATGTTAAATCCAGGTTTAAAACATATATTAAACAGGATTGGATAAAATGACACAATATTTTTTACTCTTTAACTAACGGTTTTACTATGCTTTGATTAAAAGATGATGCAACGGGGTCGATTTCATCAATAATAAACAGTCTTGAATTCACAGCAAAACAGGACTTCAACAAACAAATACAATATACTAGTTTATACATTGTTTATAGAATACCTGAAGAAAAAATGGATATTTTTTAGAAACTGCAGAATTACATTACATAAATCAATGTTGTCGTATTTTACTACTTGCCTGGTAATTTTCTGATAGAATATTTGTGTTCAGTAATTGTTTCTTTGCATTCTGCTACAGATGAAACACATAGAAATTCAGTCTGAAGATCGTCATTTGTCACCAAATACTCCAATATTGAATAAACTTCAAACTGGCATTCATTTAGTGTGGGATTTGTAGTAGCGGTCTTTTTGGGGCTTAAGAATTCAAGAAATGATGAATCAGTTTCAGTTTTTCTACACCATTTTGGCATTCTGGGTGGGTTTCCAACCATTCCTCCACATCGTAATATTGCTTTGTGTCCAAGGATCAGATGCCCATTGGACTGTTTACATGTCTGTTCTGTTATTTTATGGCTTCCTACACTCTCAACTTAAACGACAGAGAATAATCATTATACAACCGTTTATATGAACAAGTATAAACAAATTTTGCGTGTACCAAAAACTTTGTCAATATATGCTTTTTATTGTCTGTTAACTTGAAGTATTCTGATGATAAAAAATAAGGTAAATTCGGTAGAAGCATGTTGAAAATTGTACGGTGAAATCGTTTTGAAAATGTTATTGTCATAAATTATAAAATGAAAAAGTTCTGTTTGTGTTTGCTGTCTGGTGGAACGGAAAACCGCAATAATCTCATTCGGGACAAACGTACAATATTCTCAGATATATGCATTTGATGATGTCAAGAAAAGGAGCCACACAATGACAAATAATTAGTAAGGGTTTTTTTCTTTATTTATGTGGAAGTGTTGTGATAAATAAAATAAACTAGGAAATCATAGCCTGAAACGCTCATCTTGCTACATATTTTATTAATGGAATGTTATCATAGGTTAAGCAACTGGTTTGCCTTTTGGTGTAGTGTAAAAATAGAGAACAATCATATATTATCACTTTTTATTATAATGTAGAGGGCAATATTGATTATTATTCTATATTTATAAGTGAGAAAATTTTGATTTACTACAGATTTGAAAGAAAATCACCTTTGTTGAATAAAAAACGGTGTTCACCGGTCAGAAATTATATTCACTGGCGGCGATTGTCACGTGTTACTAATTTTGGAAAGGTGGATTTTAATCAACCAATCACGGTGGCCTTCTAGTGTCACTACAATAAACGTCGGACATCGTACCAGACGAACACATAAAACCTACAATTCTATTCAATTCAATTTGCTGAGCGATTCACAAATGGAAAATGTAGTGTCTACTGAGATTACGGATATACCCTTTCCACCAAATAAGGCACGGTCCATTCTATTTCAAGGGGGGGCAGTGTTTTTTTTTGCGCCCGCTTCACGTTTTCCAAGGAAATCTTGCTGAGCTGGGCTTTTTGTTCTTATGGACATGATGAGTGCCAGATTATTTTTTTTAATCCAGGTGCTGTTCAGATAAGTTTATTTTGGCCGAAATCGGGGTAGAAAGTCTTTTTTTTAATCCCAGCCCACTTCTTATCTCACTATTGAAGGTTTTCACAACGTTCAAATATTAATTTTTCAGTGGGAAGACATATTCTTATCAGTTGTCATCACAGCACCATTGATCCATTAAAATAAACTACTTTTAATAACTTTTAAATAAAAAGTGTTATGGGATATACTTTTGTCTTTGTCTATTGTATTATTTTTTTATTTATTTTTTTTTGTTGTTCTTGTTGATTAAAAAATAACTTATAAAATGCCTTTTTTATTTTAGTTTACTTTATGAATCCAGTGAATATCATTTTTTCTTTGAAATATAGAATAAAACAATAACTGTCTTTTGTTTCGGTAAATGTTTGAGTTATTGACTTTTGAAAAGAAATGATGTTCACTTCGCCCTTCGGGTTCAGTGAATATCACTTCTTTTCAAAGTTAATAACTCATCACATTTACCTCAACAAAAGACAGTAATTGTATAACATCCGTGATGGAAATGGGTTCTGCTTGGATGAAGTCCAAAATAATACATTTTTGTAATCACAAACTTTGAAAGGAAATACATACAGACTCTTTAATTAAAATTGTTCCAGCGGGTTTAGAGGTTAGATCTCGGAACACATTTCGGAAAGGGTCATTCCTTAAGGTAGTACGGGAGTCTAAAATTGCGCATCATTCTTGTGCATGTGACAAAAAAAAATGAACCTGATTATGGGAACGTTGCCGAAACCATTTTCAATGTCTTATAATAATTAAATTTAAGGAAGTATGCTACTTTTATTGCGTAACCATGCAGAATATTGAACCTTTTCAGCTAACTCCTGTTGCATTAAGGGTAGATAATTTGTATAGAAATAATAGGAAAAAATAAGTTTTTTGCGATTTATCAAAAAAAGTTCGGTGACCTCAAATTTTTTTTCATGGAAATTGAAGGACAGTACATGTATATAAGATATTAATTTACCAAATTAAAAAAAAGTTCTATCTGATAAAAATAAAATAATTTAAAATTTTGTAAAACTTCGCAAATTTTCCCTATTGTTTCAAACAAAATACCAGACTTTTACATTTCTTATTTCATTCTTATATGGCCGGTGACCCCCAATTTTTATTTTTATTTTTGTATGCTCAAATAACAAAGGGGAAATCATGAAAATATCAGAAAATTTTATCTGACAGACTTTAGACCCACGTACCACCTTAAATTATGTTTCCCTCTGATGACCAACTTAGATGAGGTAGGAACAAACAAATCACAAACTACGAAAAGGACCACCCAGTAACTATTTTGATTAAATTTGGTAAAAATTGTTCAAGTGGTTCCCGATGAGATCTTTGAAAGCATTTCCCAAATGATCTATCTTGAATTTATGTTTTCAGCTAGTGACTATCTTTCACGACAGTGGTAATCTTGTTTGCAGTAGGAACCTTAAGATCACAAACTTTAAAAATGACAATCCAAGAACTACTTTGATCAATTTTGTGCTCAATTGTTCGAAGGATGCAGATAAATTTGAATATATTTCCCAGAGGGTCTTATCTTGAAATCATTTTGTCCGCTGACGGCTATCTTAGATGAGGTAAGAACATGAAAACATAAACTTTGAAGGGGACCAAAAAATTAACTATTCCTATCAATCTTGGTTTAAATTTTTCAAGCATTTGAAAAGAGACGATCTTTAAATGCATTTTCCATAGGGTCCTATGTAAAAATATCCTTCATGCCATTGGTAATCTTGTATGCGATAGAAACATAAAAATCGCAAACTTTGATTGTGACCATCCTAGGGTCATTATGATCAAATTTGTTTGAAATTGTCTAAATGGTTCTACATTAGAATATCTTTAAAAGCATTTCCCCTTATGGTCCTATTTAAAACTATGTTCCATGCTTTTGGCCATCTTGTATGAGGTAAGAAAATAAAATCACAAGCTTTGGAGTTACCACCCAATGACTATTATGCTTGAATTTTATCAAAATTGTTCAAGTTGATTTAGAGGTGACGATCCTTGAATGTTTTTCTCGTTAGGGTCCAATAAACTATCTTTCCAGCTAGCTGCCATTTTGGATGAAGTACGAACATAAAAATCACAAACTTTAAGGGTACTATTAGAGGACTTATTTGTTTAAATTTAATCAAAGTTGTTCAAGCGGATTAAAAGAGATCTTTAAATACATTTTCCCTATAGGGTTCTATGTTAAAATATGTTCCCTGCTGATGTCTATCCTAGAGGAGGTATGAACATAAAAATCACAAACCTTGATATGGACTATCAAAGAGCCATTATGTACAAATGTAATCAAAGCTGTTCAAGAGAATTCAGAGGAAAAGATCTTTTAATGCATTTCCCAATAGGGTCCTATGTTAAACAATCTTTCCTGCTGGTTGCCGTTTTGTATGTTGTATGAACATAAATCACAAACATCAAAGAACCATCATGTTCAAATTAATGATAGTTGCTCAAGCGGTTTCACAGACTATCAAAGAACCATTGTTTAAATCAATCAAAATTGTTCAAGCGAATTCGGGGAGATCTTTCCTTTCCCCATAGGGTCCTTTGTGAAGCCATTTTTCCTAATGGTGATCACCTTCGATCGGTCAGGAGCATTAAAATAAAAAACTTTGAAGATCACCACCAAAGGACTATTTTCATCAAATTTGGTTTCAACTGATGAAACTGTTTCAGAGCAGAGATGAAGATTTTTGAATGCATTTCCAATAATGTGCTACGGTAAACTATATGTGTATGTGTCGAATCTTGATGAGCTAACCACAAAAATTTTGAAGGGGATCATCCAGGGATTATTATGTCTAAATTTAGTTCAAATGGTTTCAGATAATATCTTTGAATGCATTCTCATAAGGACATATTTCCTGTACATTGCTGACGGCCATCCTTGATGTGCGAACATTAAAATAACAGACCATGAAGGGGACCTCCCAAGAACTGACAAGGTCAATTTCGGTTTAAATTTGTCAAGCTATTTTAGAAGAGATCTCTATGTTAAAAGTTTATGACGGACGACGGACGCCATGTGGTTGCAATCCCCACCCTAAATATAGCCAGGTGAGCTAAAAAATACATTTTGTGGATACTTAAACTTGTTTACTGGCGCTTTTTAAAAATTTTAAAAAATATTCTAAATGAAATAACTTCTATACTTTTACATGTTTCGGTTCATGGATTTCCAACTGTTTCGATAGATCTTCATTGATGAGACATTAGTTTTCGAAATAGCCACATGCAGATTCTAAATTCACGGTAACTTCGGTATTTTGTTATTGACCATCGTGAACTGCCACTTGATTGCAATAGAAACATTCTATTTCATTGAATTTAATAACATTTTTAAAAGCTTGAGTAAGGAGATATTCAAGAAAACAGAATCTTCAGTTTTGTTGTCCAGGGTTCAAAATTTTGAATGTTTTGTTTTATCTTAAGTACACTTGTTTTTCACATTTGAGAACTTTAATGTATTTTTAATAGCCTTTTTTAACAAAATACTGGTTTGATTGATAAAATAGGTTATTGTTTTTTATCATAAGTACACTTGTTTTTTCACATTTGAGAATTATATATTTATTTTTTTAAATAGCTTTTTAAGCACAACAATCGTTTAATTGATAAAATGAATTATTGTATCATGTTTATTATAGCCACTTTCAATAGTGTATAAGCTTTACATCATGCTGACACGTTGCTTAAACTTGAGAAGAAAATCTAAAATGGTAATACTTCTTCGATTGTGAGAGGACAAAACACGCGTCTTTACAAGCAATTTTTCAAGTCAAATAAACTTGTTTTTTTGTTATGTAAAAGATGTGATACCACAAGGTTTTGTGAACGTAATCTGAATTTCGATTAAACGTAAATCACAGGGTTAACTGCTGAACTGCAAAATATGACGTAGAAGTATAAATTCAAAACTGAAAAAATCTTAATGAATTAAAAAAAGACCTAATTGACTTCAAATGTTTTCTTTACCTTATCAATTAATTGTAATACAAGTATTTCGACAAGTAAGGAATAAGAGTCTGAATAAATAATATTGACCTTCATTGCAGCTTCGGTCCATAGTTACTTTCCAGTCTGTTAATACCTTACAAAAAGCTATATGAAAAAAAAAGGAAATGGGGTAAATGTCGATTATACAACATCCCATCTCCAGGTTAAAACGACCCAAAACAAAGCATCTAAGGGTCACCGTACGGTCTGCTGTTCTTTCTATGAGTCATATTTCATACTACATGTACCTGTTATATTAACATAAGTCTGACTTTTGCTGTGTTTTGCGTTGGATGCAAATACTTCGCAGATGTAGGTTCCAGCGTCGGAGCACTGAACTTTTTCTGATGGAATCTGTATTGCAAGTCTTGACATGTCTGCAGGGATTAAAGTTGCATCATCTAGCGCAGCTTTCGAGTTCAAGTCTCGATCGTACCACCGGATATTAGTTTTAAGTCCATCTTGCGACAGTTCAAGTTCCATGGCAAGCAGTGGTGTTATGATGTTTTCTGTATGTTTAGACAAGACTATCTGGTTAACTGTGTCTTCCTTGTCGAAGTAAGAGGTGGCGCATTCTATTGCCAATTTATCAATTCCTAGTCGTATTGGTGATGATGAAATTGCCTCAACATATTTTCCTTTTGCTGAAAAAAAAAACTTCAGTTTTATAGTTTTATCTACATTTAAACTAAAAATTACTGAAATATTAGCATTTTGTTGCTTAATGTCTTTCTTTACATCAGCAAACGAATACCGAAGTAAGAAGCCGGAAGAAAATACAAAGTTCAAAAACATAATAATATAGAGGCAACATGACACCTGTCCAATGAATAATATTGTGAGACCTTATACTGAGTTAAGGGAACTACCAAACATTTGCTGATGCAAATTTGCAGATCTAGCAGTGTTGGGCTGATTTTCATGATTAATATATGAATATAATCTTGCCCAGTAAAATATCTTGCAGTATAATCCATTGGACAAGTAAAGTATGTAGATTTTTCACATAAGTATGTAGATTTTTCACATACCTCAGACGACTATATAAAAATTATAACTTTGTGTGGTGGCTTTCATTTTCGAAAGACATTGAATCCTCCCTTCCAAATGCGATACTTCATTCCAGCTAACCTGCATTAAGCTCCTTTTTATCGTGTACTTCGTTAGAATCCTAGATTTAACCTACGAGGAGGCATCACTCGGTCACCAAAAACTATATTTTTATATAGGATAGGTAGCCAAGTGGTTTAGTTTGCTGTACCGAGTGCAGACTGAGTTGACATAGCTGCTACAACAGCGATGGTTCCAGTCCCGTAGAGGGAACTACCAAACATTTGCTGATTCAGATTTTCAGATCTAACATATTGGGCTGATTTTCAGACTAATATATACATTCTTTATCTATCTGAATATAATGTCTTACGATATAATCAATTGGATAGGTATAGCATGTAGAGTTGTCACATACTTCAGACGACTATATCAAAATAATAACTTTGTGTGGTGGCATTACTTTTCGAAGGTAACAGTATGATGTCTGCTATATACGATACTTAATTTGCACTGAGCTCCTACACATTATGTTCATCGCTTACAACTCCACATTTACCAGACGAGGAGGTATCAACCGGTTATAGGAAGCTACATGGTTGCCGAGTAGTTTA
Organism: Modiolus philippinarum; assembly: GCA_002080025.1. Taxonomy (NCBI): domain Eukaryota; kingdom Metazoa; phylum Mollusca; class Bivalvia; order Mytilida; family Modiolidae; genus Modiolus; species Modiolus philippinarum. The sequence continues at coordinate 68,942 of MJUU01040138.1, forward strand.
GGACATTAGACGGAGTGCAATCAGCGTGATTCAAGTCCCACAGAAGGAACTTCCAAAAAAAAAATGCGAATTCGAATCTGCAGATCTTGCATTTGCGCTGATTTTAAGACAAAGGATTATTTTTTCTGCCAAATTTTGAGCTGCAACAATATACCTTCATGCAAGTCTTCACATAGCATGCTAGTACGTTGTAACGTTTCATTTAAATTCCAATTAGCAATATTACATGAATTGACAAGACTTTCTCCTTTGTCCAGTAACCATACTTAAGTTAAATGATCTCCCTTTTTACATTTTAAGCAGCAAAAATATTACTCCATGTACATCTTAAAGTTGTAGTTTACAAATCTTTAACATTTCATTAAAATCAAATACTTTAGGCAGTTTCGGACATGCGCTAGAAAGGTATTGCATCTACCTTTTCTCCAGAAAGCAGAATTATCCCAACTTCATAATATTATGTTCAGCTCTAAGTCAAATACCAGAGCTGTGAAAAATTTCATCCTAGTTCAATATATACCGTTTAAGAGGACATGCACTGACAAGGTACCTCCCTTTTTTCCAGAATGAGTATTTCCGATGAATTATCTTCCGAATTTCAAGCAGCAACAATAAAACTTTATGCATATCTTCAGTTGGTATACCCCAACTACGGTCCAACGATTTACCGAAAACGGCGACGATTTACCGAAAAGGACAGAAAACAACAGAAAACAACCGAAAATTATAGAAAACAACAGAAAACTACCGAAAACGAGATTGAAATAAAAGTAATTTAGTATTTTATAATTTCATTTAGGTTAATTGTATAGTTTCGCTCAACAACATTTGTAGAATTAAATATATACAATGTTTTTTGTAGTTTCCATTTAAATTGTCGGAATTGTATTCGCTTGTTCTTTCAGTGCATTGAACTGTAATGGTCATCAGAATAATCGGAATTTCCCTGAATTTGGACAGCTACTGAAAACTATTAATTTAAAATTGACGACTCGTGATATTAGCGAAACATGGTTGAAAAGACCAATTCTATAATGGCAAAGTCATAGGTATTTAATTGATATTATATTGATACATTAATATCACAATGACATGACTCATTTTTAAGACAATTATTGTTAATTAAATTTTATATCAATCTGTTCACCCTTGTTGAAGTAATGTAGAAGATTGTTTTTCTCAATAACTACTGAATCCTTTTGCGCTTTATAGATGTTGTACGCACTGCTCTTTTCCTCTCAACTTGACCTTTCTTCTTCCCTTTCGATTTTGCCTCGACAACGACATTCCTATCATCCGTAGACGTAATAAGCTTATCGTCCTTAGAAACAAATCGTCTGAATTGTGCAAAATGTCCGAATCTTTCGGCCACTGTTTTTTTTTATCCACACGTTTCTGTCAATGCGAAACTTTCTGTGACTTTCAGCCAGACGATAAGGGCCTCTGGAAAATAAAGCCCATTTCGAATCTTTGTAGTTGGCAGTGACTACTTCATCAATGCCACAGTCCTGAACAATTATTTATTTACTACTTATTTCTATGTTGTTGCCAAAACATATTTTCATATCAATAATTTATTATACGTATACTCATAATATTAATTTTACATTCTTAGATATGTAGATGTTCAGGTGCTGTAGTGCTTATTGTTTCTCATAATTCTTTTTAGGCATGCACTTGCGGATCTTTCATAATTTGAATATTTTTGTTTTAACTTTAAATATGAATTTGTTTTGAAGTGGTGTGATTTAATAAATTATTGAATTTGAATCTGATTAATTACAAACTGGTATCTGGCCTCAGGTGTGTGATAAGTGTAATTACCTGGCACTTGACTAATTAACCCCACGCAGAGATCTCGACATGTATATGTTCCAGACCATACGCGTATTTGGACCGTACGCGCACGGTCCGGACCATACGAGTATTTTTCCGAAATATCCATACGGTCGGACCGACCGTACGCGTACGGTCTGGCTATTTCAAAGTCTTGCGTGTTCTTGGATAATATATCAATAAATGTCATAAAATAATATACCGTATACAATATTATGTAATGAATTAAGCTCTTATGTTTAGAAACAAATAAGATTTTCTAAAAATCGTTATTTTAAAGAAAATATAAGAGAAAAAAATAAGAATTTACTTTACTGTAATTTGGAGACGCCTTTACAAAATTGTCTTATTAATTGAACGTTATTTAAGATAAAAAAAACTTGTGTTTCATAAAAAAAATAAATGGAATGTTAATTGAAATAAAATATATGGTCTTCTTGTCTAAAAATCGTGAGAAAAAAAATCATTGAATACCACCTATAAGGAACAAAAACATTTTCCCAATTACCCCAAAAGTGTGCAAATCCCAAAATTTCCGAATAAATATAACACGGAAATTACATAGTGATCTGAAAAGGAATACCCCTGATTCACGAACAAAACTTCTGAATGTAAAAATGAAATTTATGTATTAACTTTAAAATTTGTGTGAAAATGTGAATTTTTTTTTTAAGCCACTGCTTCTAATTTCATTTCAGTTAATATATAAGAATTCATATTTTTTATAAAGACCTAATAATTTATACCGTTGTCAGTTGTAGTTAGTACTGTAACTTACTTCTTTGTTTGAATAACGAATGCACAACATAGTGTCTGTCATTTTCTTTGCACTCATACGGTCTGAATATACGCGTATGGTCCAGCTCGTAGCAGACCGTACACGTATACTCATACGGTCCGACCGTACGCGTATGGTCGGACCATACGCGTACGGTCGGGCCATATGAGTATACGCATACGGTCCGGACCGTACGCGTACGGTCCAAATACGCGTATGGTCTGGAACATATACCCTTGATAAGTACTTCGTTAATTGTCATAAATGATTAAGATATTCAAATAAATGATCATAAGTATTGACAATCTAAGGTATACATCTTTTGATTAAAAGTTCTCCTTTCTCTCTATATTATGTACAAGCGACATATTAATCTTGAATTTATAGTTACCACTCTTTTTACGTCTCCGATTTTAACTGAGCACCGGGGACTCGGTCTAACGCATTTGGTCATATTTTGTCATTTTTCCCTAAAATCTGCAAAAAAAAATGAAAAAAAAAACATTCCGCGCGGCTAAAAAAGAGCACTCCCATTCCTAACACCCTCTCTTGAACAGCCAATTTTGCCCATTTTTGTAAAGATTGTATATATACTTTCGAATCTTAGATTAAATAATCGTGAATAACTCGAACAAGTAACTTGTGAAAACGTGGGTATTATTATTATTATTATAACTTTTAATATATTATCATTATTATATACCTAGATTGTTTTTGGTATTTTTCGGTAGTTTTCTGTAGTTTTCGGTCGTTTTCGGTAAATCGTCGCCGTTTTCGGTAAATCGTCGAACCCCCACAACTATTCAACATTTCGTCAAAATTCATTTACCCGTTTAGAAAGAAATGCGCCACAGAGGTACAAGGATAGACAGAGAGGAACACTCTGTGTTCGCTGTGTATAAATATTTTGTATCCTGTAGAGGTGCCCTACCTCTCAATTTAAACCTATTAATATCTATAAACAAATAAAGGGATATAAATCTTAATCTAAAACAAAATGTGTGTTGCGAAACAGCTCTAAAGGACAATAACAAAATAACGAGAAACATGAGTATGTGAGCTGTTAAAAGGGATGAATTTATAATCTAAAATATGACCTAAAGCACAAAAAACATGGCAAAATAAAAGAATAGAAGCAATAAAAAAAGGTCGACCGATATGTTTCGACAAATTTGTCATCTACGAGTGGGTCGTAATGAATGAAGTAGTAGTTAAAAAAATAATGTATTGTTTACAGGTAAAACATCTTTGACATTGTGTGTACAGTGTTTAAAAATAATGTATATGATACAGGTAAAAATCTTTGACATTATATGTACACTATTAGCAACATTATCAACATTCCAGCCACTGAAAAACATACGACATCGAGACTCATTAGTCATAGGATGATTGTTTTACGTTTAAACCCCTGGGTTTTAAAGTGCCTAGTCTGAAAATAATCCGTTGTTCCAACGTACGTCTATTGTCTTGGCCTCCATGTAATTTTATTATTGATTGATTGATTGATTAGTTAGAGTTTAACGTCCAATGAGCAATATTTCAGCTTTATCAGGACGAGAACAAATTAATCAATTCAAAAAATTGAAAGTATCAGAAGAAAGAAATAAAGGTGGAAGTGATAACCTGGGCTACGACTTTTGACTGCCACTGGAAAATTGGAGAAATGGGTAGGGGCAGGAAATTTAGCCTTCCATACGACACCCAGTGCGTCTGCTCTCTTTAGAGAAATATAGAAGGGGTCTTTATACTGCATGGAGCGTGGCGTTTCTCCACACAGTTTGGCTACAATGGTTCGCGGTCAGGCTTTCCGTATTATGACCTGACTACCCCGCATAGACAGGGCATTCCCCTATCCACCACCTGGGGACGCGCCCGGCAGCTCTGTAGCCGAAGCCCCTGAAAACCGATTCAGGTGCCGGATAATTTTATTAGCACTATTAGCACTGTTACTTGCATATCTTGTGGGCAGTGGTTAGGGAGTCTGAAATGATTGCCGACTGGGCAATCCGTATTATTACGGACAGAGCGGATGTGTTCCGCAAAGCGGTCACCCAGTCGTCGGCAGGTCTCCCCTATGTATATCTTATGACACTGCCCACATATGATGGCATATACCAGATTCTGCGTTGTGCATGTGTATCCATTGTGTATGGTAAATGTGTTGTCAGGATCTCGAATTTTGTTGGTTTCAAGAGTATGGGGACAGGTAACACATCTCGATCTTTTGCATCCTTTAGTGCCCCTGTGCCAGCACTACTTTAGAATTTAAGTTACTGCTGACTAGATGCTGGCGAAGAGATTTACCGCGACGAAAAGCCATGAGGGGCACTGATTGAAAAACATCAGCCATCAAACTGTCTTCCATAACAATGCTCTTAAAATTATTCAAGGGAATGTTGCGGATGGCTATGTTGTGGGGATGGTAATTGAGAACCAGACGTACTCTGTCATTCTGTGACTTGCGTTTTGGACGCAGAATATGTTGTCTATTCTGTTTACAAACGGAGTCCGAGGCCCTGTCAACAACAGCTTTGGGATATCCCCTTGAAGTGAAGAACGATGTCATTTTGTTACACTGTATTCTGAAATCATCTTCATCACTGCAAAGACGCCTAAGTCTTACAAATTGCGACTTAGGAATAGCATCCTTGCATGTTTTAGGATGAGAAGAGTTGTAATTAAGGTAACAATGAGCATCAGTGGGTTTATAGAAGATCGAAGTTTCAATGCCATAGTCGGATACCCTGCATGAAATGTCTAAAAACGCCAATTCCGATTCACTTACAGTGAAAGTATATTTTATGACTGGATGGTAAGACGATACAAAGCCAATGAAACTTTGTAGTTCCTGATCAGAATTACTAGAAACACCGAAAATTTCATCTATGTATCTTTTGTAAAGATCAGGAAGGGGACCGTTGAACACTGTAAACATTTTTTCCTCCAGGTATCCGACAAACAAGCAAGCAAAACTAGGACCCATTTTTGTACCCATGGCAACTCCACCTGTTTGACTGTAAAAATCCCCATTAAACTGAAAAGTATTGAGATTGAGGACAAGTTCCGTCAATCTCAAAATAATGTCCGTGTCAAAATAGGGATTGGGTCTCCTGTCCAAAAAATGTTTGACTGCCAAAATCGCATCAGTATTAGGTATTCTTGTATAAAGGGCAGTGATGTCCATGGTGAAAATCTTGCGCCGTACACCGTTGAATTTTAAATCGTTGAAAATGTTCAATGCATGGTTAGTATCCTTGACAAACTAGAAATGTTTTCTGTAGGACAGCCGCAAGCTGACACTATTGGTCTTCCTGGGTTATGGAGCTTGTGAATTTTAGGTAGCATATAAAAACGGGAAGTTCTAGGTTCAGAGACAATCAAACGCTTAGCCTCAGACGGAAAAATTTCTGACTCAATGGCATTGGAGATGAGATCTTTGACTAGTTTTTGATTCTCTTTTGTATTATTGTTTTCAAGTTTGTGGTAAAAACGGCCATTAGACAATTGAGATTCAGCTTCCCGAACATAACAGTTTACATCCCAAGCAACAACCGCCCCACCCTTGTCTGCAGGTTTGATGACAATGTCCTGTCTCATTTTCAGTTGACGAAGGACTGATTGTTCCTCAGAAGTCAAGTTATGTTTTTTCAGAGGTTGAGTTTTCAAATTAGACATTTCGGCTAAGCAAACCGTAAAATAACGTTTTAGGGTGGGAAACCAGGAAGACTTTGAAGTGAAGGTTGAGGGCCTATGGTTGAATTTTTGGAATAATGAGGCCAGATCTTGTTTAGGACATACATCCTCCTCGGTGTCACCAACGAAATTCGAGGTACTGACAACAAATTTACCATACACAATGGATACACATGCACAACACAGAATCTGGTATATGCTATCATATGTGGGCAGTGTCATAAGATATACATAGGGGAGACCTGCCGACGACTGGGTGACCGCTTTGCGGAACACATCCGCTCTGTCCGTAATAATACGGATTGCCCAGTCGGCAATCATTTCAGACTCCCTAACCACTGCCCACAAGATATGCAAGTAACAGTGCTAATAAAATTACATGGTGGCCAAGACAATAGACGTACGTTGGAACAACGGATTATTTTCAGACTAGGCACTTTAAAACCCAGGGGTTTAAACGTAAAACAATCATTCTATGACTAATGAGTCTCGATGTCGTATGTTTTTCAGTGGCTGGAATATTGATAATGTTGCTAATAGTGTACATATAATGTCAAAGATTTTTAACTGTATCATATACATTATTTTTAAACACTGTACACACAATGTCAAAGATGTTTTACCTGTAAACAATACATTATTTTTTTAACTACTACTTCATTCATTACGACCCATTCGTAGATGACAGATTTGTCGAAATATATCGGTCGACCTTTTTTTATTGCTTCTATTTTTTTATTTTGCCATGTTTTTTGTGCTTTAGGTCATATTTTAGGTTATAAATTCATCCCTTTTAACAGCTCACATACTCATGTATCTCGTTATTTTGTTATTGTCCTTTAGAGCTCCGCCGTGCGCGGTCCCGGCTTATGAATATGCCCGCAGCATCCTCTGAGCTTGGAGTATGAGTCTTCCTAACAGAGGACCCCGAGGGAACCCCGGGATATAGAAATAGGACCTAGTATCTCCGGCTTGCGGGGTGTGACCCCTCCTAAACGGAGGCTGACCCCGAGGGTCCCGGTACATAGAAATAGGACCCATTCCGTGGTTGTGCGGGATTGATAAATACACAACCCATCTTTCGGATGGAATGTAAACTCAGGTCCACGTGTTGGAAGAAACGCCACGCTTCCTGCACGTTAAAGAACCCTTGTAGCAAGCTCTTTTGGGGCGGTCCGTAGGTGATCGGCTACAAGGCTGAATTCCCCGCCCTTGACGATTTCACCCTACTTTTCCAGTGGCAGTAAGAATTTTCCTTCCCATGGCCCTTTCCATCCCCCAAAGTGATTATTTATTAACAAACTTGTTCTCGTCTTGATATAGCTGAAATATTGCTGAGTAGACGTTAAACAATATTCAATCAATCAATCCTTTAGAGCTGTTTCGCAACACATATTTTGTTTTATATCTATATCGCCACTCGTTGCGACCATGCCTTCTTTAAAAGCATTTTTATCTAAATTACACAGAAATTTTAACTCTTACATTTCTATCTATCCTGACATTGTGCAACGCCTTTCGTGGCAACTTTATAACACCATTTCCCGTATCACAAGATACAGTAGCCACTTACAATTTCTCCGTAAATGCCTGAGACACAAAGTCATACCCAAAGGTTTTACTCATTCCTTCAATCCGTCGTTTGCTATTTCCAACCAACCCCTCTTGCCACTCAGCTACACCGAGTTTCACAACGATACTCTTTGTCCCTCATCAGACTTCAGGTTCAGGCCTTACAACAACAAATTGCAGTTTTTCAAACTCAAAAAATTAATTATAAAAAGCAACTGCAATCCTCTTGCCATCTTACACTCGATCAACATATCGTTTCCTATATTCGTAGTTTGAATTCTAAGATATACAACTTTCTGATTAATTGCAAGAGTCGTAAATTTAACAATCTTATTCCGAATACAACAGAAGTTATTCCCAACATTGTCCCCTCTGACCAGGCTGCATCGCCCCATTTGGATATTTTTGATGAACAACCCACAAACTCCTGAAACTGTGAAATGTGTACCAGATACAGTTGTGTTGTCCCCTGCTGAAACTAGTCTCCTGTCCAAAGGTCTAAATTTTTTGCCTACGACACCAGTTGCCGACCAGTTTCAAAATCATACTGATATTCAGTCTTTTTCCGTCGTCTCCTTCTCAAAGCTTTCTTTGCAGATAAAGACACCGAGGAGGATGTATGTCCTAAACAAGATCTGGCCTCATTATTCCAAAAATTCAACCATAGGCCCTCCACCTTCACTCCAAAGTCTTCCTGGTTTCCCACCCTAAAACGTTATTTTACGGTTTGCTTAGCCGAAATCTCTAATTCACTAGTAAACCTTTTTGGCTAATATAATCTGTTTTTGTCTAATTTAACAGAAAACATCTAATATTTAGCCAATTCTTGTTATATTATCCTTGTCCCTTTTAAATTAGACTTGTCACTGTAAAATTAGCCATGTCCAGGTTAAATTAGACCCTTTTTATTAAACCGAATGGATAAAAACAGTGATGTGTATTCGATTTACCCCAAAAAGGTCTAATTTAACATGGGCATGGCTAATTTTACAGTGACAATGTCTAATTTAATGTGGACATGGGAAATATAATGGGAATTGGCTAAAATAACTGTCCAAGTCTAATTTAATGAAAATTGGCTAATTATTAGGTGTTTCAATGTTAAATTAGCCAAAAATGGATTATATTAGCCAAAAAGGTGTAGTAGTGATTTGAAAACTCAACCTCTGAAAAAACATAACTTGACTTCTGAGGAACAATCAGCCCTTCGTCAACAAAAAATGAGACAGGACATTGTCATCAAACCTGCAGACAAGGGTGGTGCGGTTGTTGCTTGGGATGTAAACTGTTATGTTTGGGAAGCTGAATCTCAATTGTCTAATGGCCGTTTTACCACAAACTTGAAAACAATAATACAAAAGAGAATCAAAAACTAGTCAAAGATCTCATCTCCAATGCCACTGAGTCAGAATTTTTTCCGTCTGAGGCTAAGCGTTTGATTGTCTCTGAACCTAGAACTTCCCGTTTTTCTATGCTACCTAAAATTAACAAGCTCCATAACCCAGGAAGACCAATAGTGTCAGCTTGCAGCTGTCCTACAGAACAACGGCAGTAGAATACCGAAGGAACAAAGCACAATATTACACAAATCAAAGTCCAGAGACAAGGCAAAAGCAAGAACACCAAAAGACCAAAGACACCACATGCCCACAAAACACACGAACGTTACATATACAACACAAAAAACTAAAGCACTAACAGTGTGAACTCTCAATAAACAAGAGTGACATCAGGTGCCCCGGAAGGGTAAGCATGTCCTGCTCTGTGCACAGCACCTGTCACACTGTCAGTGGGTCAATCCAGGGTGAAGTCGAAACCGGTAATGTCAAATCAGGGAAGACGCGAATCTAGCTGAAAATGTCAGTTTTTATTTGTGACACTGACATTTCATATCTAACTATGATAGAATTTCTGAGGGACGAAAGTAACAAAGGCTGAACATATCCCTGACTCAGCAGTTTTTGTTATGGTGCTTTTGCTCTTTCCACAAAGTCACTGTATGTACTGCACGCTCTACAGTAACGAATTAATTGTGAAATATATACTCCATATGCTGGGGATGCAGGTATATTGCTGCAGAGAAAGGGAAAGTTCACAACTGGAAAGTCAAAATCATCACGTTTGTCATATAATCTAGATTTCAGACGTCCATGTTCGTCAATGTACAACAAAAGGTCAAGGTATGAAGCAGAATCGGGTGTATCGGTTGTCTCTTTAATTTCAAGTTCACTGGGGTAGATACGATGTAAATATTCTTTAAATTTTGGGTTATTAAGAAAAGTACATCGTCTATATATCTGAAGCTGAAATTAAAAGTCTGGGCTAGCTGTTTTTGTTTCTGTTGTATCAGCCCTTGTAAAAACTTTGCTTCATACGAAAAAAGGAAAAGGTCAGCTAAAAGTGGCGCACAATTTGTTCCAATAGGAATCCCTATTGTCTGTTGAAAAACACGGCCTCCACATTCAACAAAAATGTTGTCGATCAAAAATTCAAGCATCTTAATCACGTCATTTTCACTGTATTTCTTGTTTGACTCAGTGTGGTTCTTTACAAAATATGTTTTATCTTTTCCTATTACCAGATAGGAATACCTGCGTTCTCCGGTTTTTGTACAGAAACATTGATGTATCAGATCGAAAATTACTGTTCTAAGTTTATTATGGGGAAGAGTTGTATAAAGGGTAGAAAAATCAAAAGTTTGAATGCCATTGCAGTATGCGAGACTGTTTGAGGAGAGCTGTTCAAGGAGATCTTTGGAATTTTTTAAAAACATTTCTAGTTTGCTGCATGATATTTTCATGCCGATCGTTTAAACTCTCCCGACATTTATCAAGGATACTAACCATGCCTTGATCATTTTCAACGATTTAAAATTCAACGGTGTACGGCCCAATCCCTTTTTTGACACGGACATTATTTTGAGATCGACGGAACTTGTCCTCAATCTCAATACTTTTCAGTTTAATGGGGATTTTTACAGTCAAACAGGTGGAGTTGCCATGGGTACAAAAATGGGTCCTAGTTTTGCTTGCTTGTTTGTCAGATACCTGGAGGAAAAAATGTTTACAGAGTTCAACGGTCCCCTTCCTGATCTTTACAAAAGATACATAGATGATATTTTCGGTGTTTCTAGTAATTCTGATCAGGAACTCCAAAGTTTCATTGGCTTAGTATCGTCTTACCATCCAGCCATAAAATATACTTTCACTGTAAGTGAATCGGAATTGGCGTTTTTAGACATTTCATGCTGGGTATCCGACTATGGTATTGAAACTTCGATCTTCTATAAACCCACTGATGCTCATTGTTACCTTAATTACAACTCTTCTCATCCTAAAACATGCAAGGATGCTATTCCTAAGTCGCAATTTGTAAGACTTAGGCGTCTTTGCAGTGATGAAGATGATTTAAGAATACAGTGTAACAAAATGACATCGTTCTTCACTTCAAGTGGATATCCCAAAGCTGTTGTTGACAGGGCCTCGGAATCCGTTTGTAAACAGAATAGACAACATATTCTGCGTCCAAAACGCAAGTCACAGAATGACAGAGTACCTCTGGTTCTCAATTACCATCCCCACAACATAGCCATCCGCAACATTCTCTTGAATAATTTTAAGAGCATTGTTATGGAAGACAGTTTGATGGCTGATGTTTTTCAATCAGTGCCCCTCATGGCTTTTCGTCGCGGTAAATCTCTTCGCGAGCATCTGGTCAGCAGTAACTTAAAATCTAAAGTAGTGCTGGCTAATTACAATGGCACTAAAGGATGCAAAAGATCGAGATGTGTTACCTGTCCCCATACTCTTGAAACCAACGAAATTCGAGGTCCTGACAACACATTTACCATACACAATGGATACACATGCACAACACAGAATCTGGTATATGCTATCATATGTGGGCAGTGTCATAGGATATACATAGGGGAGACCTGCCGACGACTGGGTGACCGCTTTGCGGAACACATCCGCTCTGTCCGTAATAATACGGATTGCCCAGTCGGCAATCATTTCAGACTCCCTAACCACTGCCTACAAGATATGCAAGTAACAGTGCTAATAAAATTACATGGAGGCCAAGACAATAGACGTACGTTGGAACAACGGATTATTTTCAGACTAGGCACTTTAAAACCCAGGGGTTTAAACGTAAAACAATCATTCTATGACTAATGAGTCTCGATGTCGTATGTTTTTCTGTGGCTGGAATGTTGATAATGTTGCTAATAGTGTACATATAATGTCAAAGATTTTTACCTGTATCATATACATTATTTTTAAACACTGTACACACAATGTCAAAGATATTTTACCTGTAAACAATACATTATTTTTGTCTCGCCCGCGACGAAAGTCGCGAAAGCGAGACATAGGCGTGCAAAGTATGACGGCGACGGCGACGGCGACGGCGACGGCGACGGCGGCGTAAACTCAAGTTTTAATACAGAAGC
>MJUU01040140.1:13844-29771 GCA_002080025.1 Modiolus philippinarum
ATCCCTAAATCCAAAAATGTAGGAGGAGTTTGAGTCACAAGAAAAGTGTGACGGACGGACGGACGGACGGACAGACGGACGGATGGACGGACGGACGGACGGACAAACGGACGGATGGACGGACGGACGGACAGACGGAGGGTATAACATTATCCCCGAACTTTCTTCGAAAGTGCGGGGATAAAAATTTATGATAAAAGGGACTCTTTTTCTTTTCCCATATTTAATTATCCATTTCTGGATGGCGATGTTCCATTAGCGCCATCATATGGTGTTTACATATCTCAACTTGTTCAATTTGCTCGAGTATGTAATAACGTTTGGGATTTTAATGAACGGAATTTTTTCATAACTGAAAAACTATTACATCAGGGTTTTCGTTATTACAAACTAGTTTAAACCTTTACTAAATTTTATCATCGATATTAAGACTTAGTTCATAAATACAATGCAATCTGTAAACATCTAATCAAGGCTGGTATTTCACTTCCCTTTTTTTACGGTAATGTTTTACATAAGAGTAAAAAATACTTAAACTCGCCCAAAAAACTTATAAAACCTTTAAATCGTCTAATCCATAAAGGTTATAATTACGGTATTTTCGTCAAGTCATTACGTATGGCCTTCTTTGGTATTAACATTGATTTTTATAGGGTCTTTGCATTTTAACTAAACACATTCTAAATTTCTAAAACCTGTATTGCATGGACACGGCTGATGTATTCCGGTATATGCATGAAATCATTATCCTAAACTCCTCACAGGAAGGGATCTTGGTGGAAGCTGTATACTAGGGGTACATAACTTACTTTGTCATTTGGTAATGGGTCTGGAGCTAGCATGTCAGTTAACTGCTAGTAGTCTCTTGTGATTTCATGTTTATGTCCGTATATTTAGTTCTTTCAGTTCCGTTTTTCACAATTGACTCAGTTCTGTTGCCAACTGAATTTTACTGTTGTTACGATTGTTTTTTTATTATCACATTGGCTGTAGGGTGAAGGCTTGGGCGAAATAAAACTATTTTATCCCCGCCACAGCAGGTTTGCGCCTGTCCTAAGTCAGGAAATTTATTAAGCCTTTGTGTATCTTGTCTTTTTTCTAGTTAGTATACTTTATGTCTATAGGAGTCTAGGATGATGTTTATTTCGCTGAACTTGATTACTCTTTATTCATTGGCCGACTCCGACCTACCGTTGGGTTGTGGGGTTTTCTCACCGTTCATTGAAGATCTTATGGTGGCTTTGAGTTGTTATTACTCCCATTTGGGTTGTTGTCTCTTTCACACATTCCCCGTTTCCCTTCTTTTTTCTACGTAATCAGTTAAATAGAATTAAAGAGACAAGACCTAAAGTATTAAACGAGACACCACATTACGTCAAAGAATTAAAACTTTATCTAGAGAACAAGGAATAGCAATAGTTAGTATTTTGACAGCTTAAGGAATGGTTATTGGAGTTCTCGTTGAAACATTTATTCCAACTACTAAAAATATATCTCCTCCTCCTACACCTCCTACAAATAAATTCAAAATTCAAATTATTTTATTTTGTCAATTAAGACACCCATTGCTGAGCAGTACAACTTAAACACATGGTACAGACTAATGATAATACTAAAAAAAAGTAAAAAAGAAATATATATATATATTCGTTTGGTTTTATGGATTTGATATATTTTTTGAAATTATGGATTGCCTTTGTTTGGGTTCTAGTGCTGCTGATGAGGAATAAATTTCCGAAATGGCCATACAGCTCATTGAAATTAATGCAGTTGGAGTTAACAGATGTGTTATGGTCTCATGTTCATTCACTCCATATCCTTTCGTTAAATATATACATATAAACACAAACATTCAGGTTCCAAATTGGTTATAAAATTAATGTTAATTGTGACCCCCCTCCTTTTACAATAAACTTACATGTATATACGTTGTTAAGTATAATACCACCGGCTATTATCACAGAGGTCAATCACTTTAATTAATTAGTTAAATTTAATAAAGAATTTCGTTTCGTATGTAAATTCAATAATAAACGTCCTATTTTCTTTATAGTACAGGTGTCTTCAGAAGACATAAGCCAAATGAACTGTGAATTATTATCAAGATTTTTGAAATTCTTATTTTCTTCATTTATTATATTTATTATCTTAAGTCTTTCATTTTGAAGTTTATGACATTGAAGTAGAAAATGGACTTCATCTTCAATATAAATATTGCATAACTTGCATAATCTTTGTTCAATTTTCAAACCAGTGTATCTACCTCTCTCTATTTCTAATTTATGAGCACTTATTCTAAATTTTGTATATAGTGCCCTTTGTTCATGATTTAAAATAGTTAAATATTTTTCAAGACTGATATTATTTTTAAACTTACAATATGTCCTTAATTTATCACCATAATCTTTATTTTCTCTATTATCGTTAAGTTTTGACCTCCATAAAAAATCATATTTTCCCTTTAGTTTTTTTATAAATTAGTTTTTTAGGTCAGATTTAGGACTTTCTATTACCTTGATATCCATATTAAGAAAATTAAACAATTTAGTAACATTATTAAACCAGCTATTTTTATTTTGACTTTTAGTGATTTTGATACTAAAAAAGCTTCTTGTAGCAATATATCTTCAGTATTTATAAGACGATGTAAATATTTAATAACTGTAGTAAATACTTCAATAAGTAATGGGTATCTTCCTAATTCTCCAAGAACAGCAATATTGGTGGCTCTTTTACTACATTTTAAGGAAAATTTACAAAATTTTACATGAAGTTCTTCTTGTTTAAAGTTTTTGCATGCTGTGAAATATATAGATTCGTTGACATTGTTCAACTTTTTTGTTTGATTTGCTCCCTAAACTTCACTTCCATATAATAATATTGGTTTCACCGTATGATCAAAGATATGTAAAAGGGTTTTAATGTTTGGCTTTAATTCATTAAACTTTTTGTTGAGTTTGAAATGTGCTTTCAAAGCTCTGTTGTACAAGTCTTTTTTTTTGCCTCTGTAAAATTTCCATTTATGCTGAAAATAATTCCCAAATATTTATATACTCTTGCTCTGCCTATTGGAACATTATTAACTTTGAAAATATTGTTATCCAACCTCCCTGTTTTATTAAATACCATTGATTTCGATTTTTGGATGTTAATCTTCAAACCCCATTCACAACAATATGTGTATAACTTATCTAGACTGTTTTGAAGATTATCGGCTGATTCTGACATTAAGAGTAAGTCGTCAGCATACATTAAACAATTAATTTTATGTTGTCCAAAGAAACTGGACTACATGAATCATCAAAAACTTTAACTAAATCATTTATGAAAATTTTAAACACTGTGGGGCTTAGGTTGCCTACTTGTCGTACTCCGATTTCAGATCTGAATTCATCGGTTAATGTCTCGTTGTCAATTAGCACTGAAAGATCAGTTGATTTGTACATATTTTTACAAATAAATCAAATTTAAAAGACTGGGTAAAAAAGCAATTATTAAATCTTGGTAAACTATTAGCTAATCTTGCAGGAAAAACTGCTGCTGCATTACCCGGTATTATTGGTTCTATTGTGTCTTGGTTGTTATCTACAACTGGAAAAAATGTTTCTTGGTTTGGAAATAATTTAATAGTGTTTCTTATTTTTGTTGTTGGATTAATTTATACTTCTGTAACAGAATATTTAACTTTTAAATCTCATAAACAATAAAACAAAATACCAATACTTCCTACTATTAAAGCTATTTTACTTTCTTCATGTTCTATTGATTAATTATTCTTATTTAATTTTGAAGGAATCTCCTTTTTTCTTCTTTTTTTAGATTTTGGTAAAAAAAATTGTTGTTGTACTTTGTATTTTTTTATCAGGATGAGAAACTTAGTCAACATATTTAACATTTAAATTATCATTAAAACCTAGTTTTTGATTTTCTGTTGCAATTACAATTTTGTTATTATATCCAACATTTGAACCGATTTGTAATCTCATATCACTAGGAGACATACACAATTCAATACCATATTAAGCTTAATCAACTTTACTTCTAGCATATTTTAACACATTTTGGTAAGTTGTTATTTGAGTTGGTAAATCGATAGGACTTTTTACCATATCTTGAGTATTAGCTAGAAATTGTTTTTGAGCATCAAATCCTGCTCCTGTTGCTAAAACATCTATTCTTGTTTGAGATTGAACTCCTAGTAAAGCCCAAGCAAACATTCTTACACATTCGTTTATTCTCTCAATTCCTACTTTCGTAAAACCTTCTGATTTATTTAACTTAAATGTTGTCCAAGCCATATTTATATTTTTTGTATGATACATTGAATCTTTTATATTAAAGAAAAGACCATCATCAAGATGATTTCTTCTATATTCTCCACTTGGTTGATAATATTGTGTAAAATTACCTAAACCATGACAATCCTTTTCTATTTTTTGTCTCCAATCAGTATTTGGAGACACATTAAATTCATTATATTTTTTTTGATATGTAACTTTGTCATATGGGTTTGATAATAACAAAAAGAAGAATCAGTTGGTAAAGGTATTTTAAGTTCGGTCTTTTAATATTCTAGCTGTACAATAATATAAATGAAACATATATATAGATGTAGTAAGATTTTGACTAGAACTAACATGTTCATCAAAAGAAACACCACAACTTGTACTTGCACACCATATAGCAAAGTTTAATTGACATTGCCACCAATCAAATGATGAATGTAACCATGTATTCCATGATTGATTAGAATGAATTGTTTGATTTTGATATTTTTTGGAATAAATCGGGGAAAGTTACTGTAGAATATTCTTTTAAGTTTACAAATATTTTTTGATTAGTAAGATTTATATCTTTTTGAGAATATTTTATATTAGGATTATATTCTATATTAGGGTTATATTTAAACTTTGTGTTACTCATTTTTTTTAAGAATGAAAATGAGGATTTTTTTAGAGGGAGTGTAATAGTTCCTAAAACTCAGTTATCTGTAATTCTTGTTCATAAAAATTTCTTCGCCTTCTAAATCATTTCTTTTATAAGTAACAGGATTTGTGTTTAATATTTCGTTAATAACAAATATTTCTCTTGTCCACCCAGTAGTATAACCCTTTTTTTCAAATTGACCTTTCTTTTTTGTTATTCTAACTCTATCACCTACTTTGAATTTAGGTTTTTTAATTTTTTCTTCTTTTTCTGGATATAAATTTTTATACACTGTTAATTCATTTTCTAATTTACTTGCTTCAGCAGGCGTCATTTTAATTGAGGAATGTACTATATTATTATAATTTTCAACTAATTTATCTAATATATCATAATATTTAAAAGTTTCATTGGAAGTAAAGTATTTATACATATGTTGTTTCATTGTTCCTATCCAGCGTTATACTACACTAGATTTTTCTTCATTCTCAGTTGAATATAACTTTATGTTATTATCTTTTAACAATTCTTTTACTTGTCGATTATAAAATTCAGATCCTTTATCTTCCTTTTTTAAATAATGTTTTAAATGCTTCACTTACTGTTACTCCTGTTTTATTTTTCAATGGAACTAACCAACCATATTTACTAAAAATATCTATAACTGCTAATAAATATTTATAGTGTTTATTTTGTTTTGAATATTGATGTATATCTATCAAATCAACTGCCCATGTTTGATCTATTGAATGAACATAAACACGCCTTTTTGGAAAAGATTTTACAACCCTGTGATGTAATTCATCTGTTAATTTATTTGTTAGATTTGGATGCTCCATTTTTAATAACTAAAATTTGTTTTTTTCAAATGACAGAGGGAAAAATCTGTACGAAATGTAATGAATACAAGTTACTAAGCGAACATTACAAAGCAAAGGATAAACCGATGGATGTTAAATGTGCATGTAAACAATGTCTTAAACCTATAAAACATTTACATTATATTAATAACAAAGAAAAAAATAAACAAGCTTATCAAGAATTTATACTTAGGAATCCTAATTATCAACGTAAATATTATATAAAAAAACATAAAAAAANATATATATATATATATATATATATATATATATAAAAGAAACTATAAGAAATTGTTTCTTTGAAAAATGGCACCTAAAAAACCAAAGCATTTAAAGATTTAATTACTGAAACCATCATTGATGACATAGAAGAAACAGACATAAATAAATATATAATATGATAAATGAAAGGATATGAAGTGAATGCACATGTGACAAAAACGCACACGATACATAGAAAACTCCAGTTTATCAAGGACAGGGCTTTTATTCCTGTCTACATCTTGATGTCGCCTGAGGGTCTTCAACTAGAGGTGAACAAGATTCACTTATTTAAATAAACTTATTTAAGGATAAAATAGTTATTAATCAATTTCCTTTAAAAAAAATAACAAGTGAATTTTCAACACCTTTGTCATTTGTTATAATAGAAGGTCATTACTCTCATCATGTTGAAGTTATCCTAACACAAAATAATATATCTATAAAAGTTTAATAGATAAATTTGAAGCTTGGATAGATAAATTTCAAGAAAAAGGATCTGAGTTTGTTTTCAGAAATATAAAAAGTGTAGCAGTAAAACAATATAAATATGATTATTTAAAAGCTTCATCTTATATTGCTCTTCAATTTAAATCAACTAATATAGTTAATGTTCAAAATAAAAATGATAACAAATGTTTCTTATGGTCAATACTAGCTAAGATATTTTCCGCAAATAAAGATAAACAAAAAGTAACAAAATACAAAGCATATAAAAATAAAATTAACATGAAAGGAATTGATTATCCGGTTTCTTTAAAAGACATACCGAAAGTAGAGAAACAAAACAATTTAAGTATAAATGTATTTGCATTAGAGGACCAAACAAATAAAGAATCTTTATATCCGGTTTACGTTTCAAGTGTAAAAAGTGAGGTTAACTCAATTGATCTTTTATATATTGAAAGTAATGAAAATACACATTATTGCTTAATTAAAAATTTAGATAGTTCTCATTGTGATAAGAATAATCATAAATTATTTAAATGTAGAAATTGTCTAAAAGGATTTCAAAGAAAAGAAACACTAATAAAACATAAAGAAATATGTTATGATAACAAATATTGTAAAGCTGTAATGCCTAAACCAGGGAAAAACATTCTCAAATTTAGAAATCATCATCATAAGAACAAATTACCATTTGCTATTGATTCTGATTTTGAATCTAATAATGTTCCATTAACTACAACTTAACCAGATCCAAATAAATCATATATAAATCCAATACGAAAACAAAAAGCAAATACTTATGGTATTTATGTTAAATCGGATTACCCAGAAATATATAAATCACAATACTTTTCTTATATTGGTAATGATGCAGCAAAAAAATATGGAAAAATTTATACAGTTTCAAAGAAATAAATTATAAAATCTACCTTAATGAGAAGAAAAAAACCAATATTAAATAAATATGAATAAGTGAATTTCAAGAAGCAACGGAATGTTATATTTGTGAAAAAGAATTTGAAGAAACATGTTGTCAATATTGTGATGAGGGTTTAGATGACTTCTATTGTTATAATTGTGAAAGACAAAGAGAAAAATATAATAAAGTAAGAGAACATAACCATCTTTCAGGTAAATATAGAGGAGCAGCGTGTCAATCGTGTAATACAAAAGAAGGTAAAGCAACAAAAGTAATACCCGTTTTCTTTCATAATGGGTGAAATTATGATTTTTCACTTCTTAATTGAAGAATTGGTGAAATATGAAGATGAATATAATAAAGTAAAACTTCTTTCTAAAAACTCAGAATAACATATTTCTATAGATTATGGATCAAATTATAAAAAATTAAGATTTTTAGATTCATATAGATTTATGGTTAAAAGTTTATCAGAAATCGCCAAATCAATGGAAGGTGATTTTCCTATTTTAGAAAAAGAGTTTGGTTTAGAGAATTCAAATTTACTTAAACAAAAAGGATTTTATCCTTATGAATATATTGATTCAATACAAAAGTTAAAAGATGATAAATTACCAGGTATAAAAGATTTTTTTATTCAACATTAACCCAAAAAACAGAAAAAGAATATAAACATGCTCAAAATGTTTGGAAATATTTCAATTGTAAAAGTTTAGAAGAGTATCATAAATTATATCTTAAAACATACGTTTTGATTTTAGCAGGTGGATTTGAAAAATTTAGAATTTTTTTTAACATCATGAAATTGACCCCTGCTATTGCTATTCTGCCTCAGGTTTAACATGGCAATGTGGTTTAAAATATACAGGAGAAGAATTAGAATTGTTAACAGATTATAACATGCTGCAACGTTCGAGAAAGGAATAAGGGGTGGTTTCTCTGGTGTCTTGGGTCCAAGACATGTAAAAGCTTTTAATAAATATACTCCTAACTATCATAATAACGATGTTAGAATATTAGATGAATATGAAAAGAAAGAATGTTTAGAAATATTAAAAAACGGTGGTAATTTAAATGAATTCAATATTAAAAGAATACAGTAAACTTGGTATGAAAGTTACTAAGGTATATAGAACAATTTCTTTCGAAGAATCAAATTGGTTAAAACCATATATAGATTTTAATACTAATATGAGGCTAAATCGGATTTTGAAAAAGATTTATTTAAATTAATGAACAACAGTTTCTACGGAAAAACTCTTGAGAATATAAGAGGAAGAAATGAAATAAAATTATCTACAAATAGAGAAGAAGTAAAGAAATATTTAAATAAACCAAATTTTAAAAACTCAATAACATTTAATGATAATTTAGTAGCAATATAATTAAATGTTACTTCTATTATATTTAATAAACCTATTTATTTAGGACAAGCTATATTAGATTTTCAATGAAAATTATTAATGTATAAATTTTACTACAATACCATCAATAAACTATGGGGAAAAAACGAGCTAGTAGCATCCGACATCGATAGCATTTTCATAAGTATAAAAACAAAAGACATTTATAAAGACATGGAAAAAAAAAAGATGAACTAGATACTTCTAATTATCCTAAAGATCACCCTTTATATTCAGAAAAAAAAATTAAAAAGTAATTGGTAAATTTAAAAATGAATTAAATGGAAAAATTATGAACGAGATAGGTTTTCTTAGAAGTAAAGCTTACTCGTTTACATTGAATGATTAAAGCGAAGAAAAAAAAATAAAAGGAATTGGAAAAACTACGATAGAGAAAGATATTAAATTTAAGGATTATAAAGATTGTTTATTAAATAAAATATTAAAATGAATAAAATGTATACATTAAACTCTAATAAACATGAAATGTATGTTAATGAAGTTAATAAAATAAGTATGAATCCATTTGATGATAAAAGATATATTTGCCAAAATGGAATAGATACACAACCATTTAGAATGTAAAAACAATAGAAAATCAAATAACAAAATGTTTTATATTTAATTTAATCTAAAAACTTTAGTCAAAGGAATATATTCGCTTGCAAACTACCTCAATTTCCATGCAACAAAACCAGTTAATACCATACCTCCTATAACAAATGCAATTTCCATATTTTTTTTTATCTTCTGATGGATTACAAAAATCACTTAACTTAGGTTTAGATGGTAATGGAGCTAATTGTTTACAAGTAATATAATAATATTCTTTCATTGCTTGATCAACACTTTCATAATTACTAACAGCATGTCTTTCTTTTTTTAATTGTTCATTAATAAAATCTAATCTTTGAGTTCTTCTTTTATTCCATTCAGCTGTTTCATTTTCTTATTTTTCCATTGCTTTATCATGTCTTATTTTTTCTTCATCACTATCTTTTTTCTTAATACTGTGAAAGTACTATTGTTCGTGGGGTTCCAATTTTCGTTGATTTCGTGGTTATGTAAAACCACGAAATTAAGTTCCCAACGAAATGCATTTTTAATTTTTTTTCTAGAGTTTAAATGTATGAAATTGGAGACCACGAATTTAGGTACCCACGAAATAGTGACATTTATGGAAACCACGAAAATTGATGTCCACGAATAAAAGTACTACCACAGTAAGTGAAAATAAATAACTACCACCCGAAAAAGCTGCACCATTTTCAATTGCCCCACCTAACATCATTGCTATAGCAACCGCCATTTTATTTTACAATATTTCAGGTATAATACCTTGCTTAATCAACTTATCTTTTGTTTCCATTGCAAGTAATATATCTACGGATAACATACCAATATCACCCATGTTAAAATCCACTTTTGGTGCTGGTCTCTTAAATATCTTTCTACCTATTCCTGCATATCCAACTGTTAACAATGTTTCAACACCTGCATGATATTACATGTTTGCAATTTGTTTTTCATTTGTTGCCATTTTTATATATTTTTTTCATTTCTTTTTCCATATATTCTTATTCATATTTTTCTTTCGACCGGAGGGAGACTGGCTCCATTTCTTCTTTCGACCGAGTGGATGCGAGATCCTTCTGGATTGAATCAATGTCTTCTTTTATCTGTTCCAATGTTAAAAATCTTGTTTTATAAAAATCAAATAATTCTAAAAACTATTTATAGTTGGAAAAGATAATGCTGAACAAAATAACACATGTGCAACTAAATCAATTTTATCTATTCTAGCCATTTTTAAAGAATTAAAATTAGTTCAATCCAAAAGGATCGACTAGAAGGGTTTCTTTTTCTTTTTGACTGGAGGGAGACTTGCCCTGTTTTTCTTCTACTGGTAAAGTAGGTACTGTTTTACTTACTTCATTTTTTTTATTATAATATATGAAAAATCCTATTCCTAAAAATCCAATTATAACATATAATAGATTTATAGAAGAGTCTAATTTTTCATTTTCACCCCTAACAAAATATATATTTTTTGTTATTGATTCCCCTTCATTATTTTTTTATTTTTTTTTAATTTCTTTTTTTAATTCTTCTTCTTCTTTTTTTCTTAATCCAGCTTTTAACATTTTTGCTTCTGCACCCTTTTTACCAGCAGTTATTCTTTTTGGTTTTTTTTCTTTTTCTTTTGGGGGAATGTCAAATCGTATTTCATCATTATTCATTTTTTATGTTTTTATGTTTTCTTTTTTACTTTTGGAATATTTTCGACTGGAAGGAGACTAGGTTCATTTTCTTCTTTATTACTACGAAAGTTAATATTGTTTGCTGTGGTTAACATAGCAGTAAAAGGAGCAAGATACATTCCATATTTTAGTATAGTTCACAACATGCAGTAGTCAAAGCATGATTTATAAAATTAATAAAAGAATTACATAAAGTTTAGTCACACTAAATCCTAGTCGTGCTTCATATTTACAATATAATTTATTTATTTGTTCTGTTTTCATTGTATCAATGTCTGAGATTGTTAAATCTTTTCCAAGATATTGCTTACTATTACCACCGGCAACAATAGCTAATAATCTTTCACGTTTTTTTTTTATCTTAGTCATCTTTTTTTTCTTCGGGTAAACTACCATCATTTTTTAATAATTCTTCAGCATCCATTTTAAATAATTAAATATTGCTATTTTTATTAGCATTACTAAACAATTGCTTTAGCATTGCTTAAAATTGTTTAAGCATTTGTAAGCATTACTCAATCAATTACCAATAACCAGTAGGTGGATCTGTTTTTAAAAGTAATTTAAGATGTTTCTTTTTTTTAAGTTCTTCCTTTATTCTTTGTCTTTCTTCTATAGTTGGAATAACATCTTTTTCTTCTAAACATTTATCAAAACTATGTCTGTCTTTTGTATAAAACATACATAACCATTTTGTTTGTTCTCTTTAATCTTTTAAAACAGAATTATATCTTTGAGAAATAACCCATATTGATTGTTCTGCGTGTTTCCCTGAAAAAGCTTACTCAGATAGCATATCTTTTTTCTTTGTTAGTTCTTTTGTTGCACTACAATCATCAATAATATATAATGTTGGATAACCAGCATATTTCTTAAAGAACATTCTTAGTAGTTCTTGTAGCTTCTCTTCTTCATTAACAATAGAATTAACAATTATTAGATTTTTTGTTTTTGGATTTTTAACATCACCAATCCATTCACGATTTTTATATGCTCTGTTCCATTGAATGGTTGGGCAAAGTATAACAATATAATTGAACACCTGACAAGTGGAGTGGGATAAAATGAAACAGGAAAGCACAGAACTTAGAGAAAGACTTGTCGAAATGCAATCAAGATCAATGAGGGACAATCTTTTATTCAGTGAGGTACCAGAGGTCACAAGCGAAAAGAATGACCCTGGAAATATGGAAACAGAGAAAATTGTTAAAACTTTTATTAAAGAATAGTTAGATATATTCCGGATGATATCAAATTTCATGTGGTACATCGGCTCCGACCTCGGAAGGATAACAAACCGCGTACTATTGTAGCCAAATTTGAACGCAACAAAGACAGGGTAAGGGTACTAAGAGCGGCTCCCACCAAATTAAAAGACACAGTGTTCAGTATTTATGAACAATATCCACATGAAATTATGGAACGAAGGAATATATTGTGGCCTATCTATAAGCACGAGCAGCGACTTGGAAAACGTGTTCGATTTAAGGAGGATAAATTGTATGTAGATGGTAGAAGAATATTCCCAGAAGACGTTGATCCTGTAAACTCTCGTATTCCAAATGAAAGAATGCCTCCCGTACACGGCTCTTCAGCGACAAATTTCATATCACAGGGGCAAAATTTTTGTCCATCAGTGAACAATGTAAATGCACCTCAACAGGGCCATCGATAGTACAGGCCAGCAAGAGGACAGTATAGTGTTAAAAACTGTGAAAAATCTAATGAAATAAAACTTTCATTTTTAAATGTTTGTGGCCTTAAAAACAAATTGTTGTTTGAAGAATTTCATGATCTTATACAATTAAATGGTATTTTTGTATGTGCGGAATCAAAATTAGATAATTTTGATATATTACAGTTACCAAATGGGTATGCTTATTTCTCAAAAGATAGAAACAAATGTGATAAAAAATCAGGGGGTATGAGTAGTATATGAATTGGGCTAGTCTAGCGCAACCCCATTTCATATACTACTAAAAATTTTGACCCCTAAAAAACCCTCAAAAGACCTAAAATGACAAAAATTTTGTCAAAAAACGCAAAAACAGCACAAAAAACCCTATATTTTTTCGACCCTCAAAAATAAAAAAAAACAAAAAAATAGTTCAGGTACAAAAAAAAGTTTTTAGCACCTCCCCCAAAAAAAATTCCGGGAGGTCTGCGAACAGAAAGAATTTCTGACGGGTCTAAAACAGAAGAAAATGAAAAGCCGGGAGTTCAGGAAGATAAAAGAATCCTGACGGTCTAACACACTTGAAGAAAAAATAGCCGGGAGTTCAGGAAGAAAAAAGAATCTGTGAAGGAAAGAGAAGAAAAAAAAAAAAACAGCCGGGAGTTCAGCAATAAAAGAATTTATAGCGGACCCCCCTAATTTTTTTTTACAATAGCAAGTACCCCTTTTACAAGCATGTCCCCGAAAATTGTAATTTATGGATTTATACCCTGTATTGCGAATAGAAGATGGGCAGAATTATAGATTACAGATTACAGAAAATATCAGAGATAGAGAAAACCATTGATTAATGAGAGAGTTTACCTATTCGTAAATTGGTCTATTAAGTCTATTTATTGAAGTGTGTATCTCTAAATACATATTGATTACAATATGCTAT
The DNA here is from genome assembly GCA_002080025.1 of Modiolus philippinarum. Lineage (NCBI taxonomy): Eukaryota > Metazoa > Mollusca > Bivalvia > Mytilida > Modiolidae > Modiolus > Modiolus philippinarum. Next base: position 27,540 of record MJUU01040140.1, read on the forward strand.
TCTATTGGACATGAGTTTTAAATAAATTAAATCGATCATTGTAAATAGTTACATGGTTGTCAAGAAAATGTTTACATGTTGCTTATCACATGTTCATTAGTTACTGTAAACTATAGCAGACTAGTGCGGTCTTTTCGTTTCAAATTATCAGCGCTTTTTAGTGTGTTGTGGTTTTTCATGTCGGTCGGAATTTCTTCCTCTCAAGAAGAAGAATTGTTAGGTAGTCCTACTGCACGAGAATTAGAACAGGAAATTAGTGAATCACAAGCAGTGCATAAAAAACTGTTGGATTAATCAGAGCAGGCTAATAGTTTAATTCTTTCTGAAGATATGTCTCAGCAAAGTGAATGGAGTAACGATCAACTTTCCATTCTTGATCAACATTTTTCTTACTATACAACCTGTGCTAATATTGTTAAGAGAATACCCACAAGAGGACCCGCAGAAAGTAAAAAACTACCTAAGTTTCCTCCTCTTTCAAAAAGAAAGCTGTTATCTTTGTATGGAGAGCAAGCAAAAAAAAAAAAAAACAACAAAAGATGATGACACCAATAGAACTTCACCAGTACTTGATAACAAAAGAGATAGATATAACCAAAACTGTAAGAAAAGAAGTCTTTAACTTTTCTGCAAGTGACATAACAACCGCAGACGTTGCCGTTGCAAAGCTGCTAGAAGGTTATAGACAAATTCAAACACAAGAGGCTACTAGCATGTGTTTTAATCTGCAGTATGGTCACCTTTGAACTCTATGCGAAACAAAAGGAAAGTGGACTGCAACAGCAAAAATGGGATGATTGGTTAAAACAGAATATCGGAATATCATCTTCATATTCCCGTAAACTGAGGGAGATATCACGTTTGCTGAGACAATACATAGAAAAGTTTCCTACTGTTGGACTACCTTTCATTGAAGTCTATTCCATGAGAAAAGAATTGAAAGCAATGTTTTTATTCAGTGCGGAGATTAGGAGGTATTGGAGCACTCAAAATCAACCAGCAATACAGGTTGAAACACAATCTTCTCAGTGAGAGAACGACACGATCAATGGATTTAAAAGTATATATTAAAATCTGCATGAGATGAATGAAATAAACTGGCATTCTGACAACCCCGCGCTCCAGCTAAAGCGCGAAAGATCAATAATCAATTAACAGACATGTTTTACCTGTTTCCGAATCATCGCCCATAATTGTGATTTACAACTAACACAGGTTTCACATTTGCACAAGTAAGACCGGTTTTCAAAAATCAGAAAACGCACCAAAAGCCGAGTTGCGAATATTACTTATTTTCATAAGTATATCATCAGATATGCAACTAGTTGCACATAAGCATATGAATTCTTTTATGCCAATCAGAGCCATAAAATGTGACTTTTGCAGGATGTTTGACTTTGTCCAAACTTGGTTAAAAATTTGGCAGGGGTTATAATCTATGTGATACATATTGCTGATAGCTGCATGAAGTCAAAACATTCCAAGTCCCTTTCCGAAAAAAACTTTGGGCAGGGATTCCCCTTAAAATCTAGTTTATGAATATTGCTGAAATGGTATAGGTATGTAGCAGAATACCCTTTTTCTAAACATTTGAGTTCTCTAGTTTGGTTTTCATGGAAACCAAAAGCTCCACTATCCATAATGACTCAATTCAGACCACCATTCAAAAAAAAAATTGGCATGGGTTCCCCTATAATCCAGGTAATGGATATTGCTGAAATCAAAACATTGCGAGTCCCCCTTTCAAAAAAATGGCAGAGGTTCTTCTTATAATCTAGTTTGTACATATTTCTGAAACTGTGAGGAAAAATATGAAGCAGAATATTTATTTTCAAAGATTCAGTGTTCTGGTTTGGTTTCCATGGCAACTGAAAGCTCCACTATCCATTACAACCCATTTCAGACCACCATTCAGAAAAAAATTGGCAAGAGTTCCCCTTATAATAAAGGTAATACGTATTGCTGAAATCAAAACATTGCGAGTCCCCCTTTCGAAAAAAATGGCAGGGGTTCCTTTTATAATCTAATTTATATTGTGAAGAAAAATATGTAGCAAGATACTTTTTTTCAAAAATTAAGTGTTCTGGTTTAGTTTCCATGGCAATTAAAAGCTCCACTATCCATTACAACCCATTTCAGACCACCATTCAAAAAACATTTGGGCAGGGGTTCCCCTTATAATAAAGACAATACATATTATTGAAATTCCGAGTCCCCCTGTCATTAAAAAAA
>MJUU01040144.1:0-10280 GCA_002080025.1 Modiolus philippinarum
TACATAAATTCATTTTTTCGAATTCTAAGCATTAAGTTTTACAGAAAAAATGCATTTCGTTGGGAATTTAATTTCGTGGTTTTACCCACCCACGTAATCAACGAAAATTGGATCCCCACAAACAATAGTACTTTCACAGTATATAATTAAACTATTAGGACACACTAGAAATTTACCCATCACCATCAGAAAATAAATCACCCCCACCCCCACTCACGTGAGAAATTAAAATGGAATTGGTTTCCAGAGGAATCTGGTTTTCAGGGGCCCATTGAAGGGGGTTTCACTGTACAAATGTATTCAAGCATGCCAAGAAACCCAGCAATCAGTAAATATTAAGTTGTAAATATTCTCTTGACTTCATTATTTTCAGAGTAAATTCTTTCCATACCTTGAGGTTCTTTGACAACCTGTCTGGCACTGTATGTGAGAACACCATCTGTCCATTCTCTGGTATCCATATCAATTGATCCCAGCAACTGCAAACCAAATAAAATTCTTAATTTTGAAAAGTTACAAAAATCTTTTTTTGTCTTTTATTCAGTTATTCAGTTATGTCCCCTTATTATGAAAGACCATTATAATTTTCCTTTATGCTTATCTTCTTATGATGCACTGCCATTGGTTAGAAATTTTCCATTAAAATGTATGTACCAGGGTCAGAAGGCAATTTTTTATGACCCCCACAACCAAGAGTAATGGACAAATATGAGTATAGCAATAACATACAAAATCGACAAGAACCTACAAGAATTTTCATTTTCTGCCTTCCTGATATATCCTTCTTAATAGCCCTTAATAGGGCTAGAATAATAGCCCTTACTAATTTTATAAATTTTTGTGAATTTGAATTCCTTGTACCATACAGTGGGTAATTTTTGTGAGGTTCTTACTTCACTATATTAGCAAGGTTTATGGCAGTGTGAAAATTAAACTCGCGAAATAAAAGTCAATATATCTTTATACATGTTGGTCCTTTACACAATTTTCCATCTGCGAAAATTGTCAGATGACCGCTAAAATCAAATACAGTGCAACCTCTGAAAACTGGCCATCACTGGGACTGACGAAATCGGCCGGTTTTCAGGGGGTCCGGTTTCCTGAGGTACCAGAAATTGACGTTGTTGCTCCAGACACTGGTTCCGGAAGTATGCAACTATGATTGATCTATGTCTGAGAAGTACCCTCATTTCATTTTTATAGCATGTTGACGGTTTGTGCAGTGCATTGTATCTTTTCAAATGGTTTTTTTTTGTTATACATTTATGTTTCATTGAATACATACTTATATCCATGTTGTTGTTATTTTACAAGTTTATTTATAGAATACCATAAATACATGGATATTGTCACTGACCTTGAAATACCTGTATATCTGTGTCAGAGTTTAAATGTACAAAGCATGATAAGACCATGTTGATAAGACCTTTTCATTTCGCATGTGAATACGTTTTCAAATCCATTCATGCGGATGAACCATATTTATTAAAACAAAACAAGATAAACAAGTGCATTGAACCAAAACCACAGGTACAAAGTACGACCAAGTACCAAATTGCCATTTGCGAAAACATAAACTACAAACACAACTTAAATAAAACAAAGACGTTAAACCATATTTATTTATGACAAATTAAGCACTAAAATTGTATAATAAACATGTTCACAAAAATTGTCATGGCTGAATTATTTGTTCATTAAAGTCACTAAAATCGACACTATCATTATAAAATAAACTTGTTCACAAAATTAATCATGATTTGACATAAAGTTAAATTGTTCAACAAAGTCACTTTTTAACAAAGTCTAGAACGGACGCCTGTTTCTTCTTCAAACATCTCGGCAGAATTGCTGTTTCACTTTTAGAGTTCAAATCTAGTGCTACATCAAGAAAGTTATCATTCTTTACCACGGCAAATTTCTTCAAACATTTGCTGAATGCAAGTACAGTAGACTCCGCCCAATCGGATACAAGAATTGTCAGAAAAAAATATTCTATTTGCCGGAGTATTCGATTGTCCGGTAAACCCATTTTCGGCAATGGGGAATCATTCTGTTGGCAAGAAGAGGTTGAAATGTTGAAGGGCTTGTCACCATGTAGAAACTTTGTATCCTAGAACCTCATTTTTAGACATTTTGTAGTTAAAATCTTTTGTTTTCGTTGTAGAATCATTGTAAATTTGACAGATTACGTCACCATCGTAATCAGGTCAAACTGTGTATATTGCCAGCTGACTGTTGGAAATTAAACAATGTATTCAAAAATAAATAAAACTGTTTATGTATCTGAATAAACTTATTTTCCTCTGTTTTGTGTTTTTTATTTCCTCTCATCAGTGTGTAATCATCCCTTTATTGGATCGTGTAGTTACAATCTTCATCATGTGCTAAAAATAACTTAGGGTAAAGCCAGTTTGTAAACAAAATGGCGGCTGGTAGGTCAGCGATCGATCTTTGTAGAATCTTCCTGATTACACAATTTGGAGACTTTTTATAGGAATACACCATGATCTATGGACCTAGGACTGACTTCTTTTAATAAATTATGTCTAATAACCGCCGTGCATTGTCTCACAGGAACTTCAAACAAATATGCAAATTATGCAAATGACTTCTCCTCGACATTTATCTCCCTTGCTCTGTTTTACACGAGAAATACACAAAACCATTGACATCATCCAAAAAATTAATTAAATACAAAAGCAATAGAAAGGAATTCAAATCATATTTTATTCTTTTAATAAATACATTTTGTTATTGATTTTCGTTGTACAGACATACAACAATATGCAAATTAGCTCTGACTTCACGATCTCGCTGCCTAGACAGAAATACACAAAACCAAACAAAATTCTCACTACAATGTATTAAAACTTATGAATACACAAAAACAAAAGAACTGAACACTATTTATGTTTTATTTTTATTAATTAGGTAATATTTATTGATTTCCTGGCAGATTTATGGCTTCGTCAACTGTTGACACTTCCGCGCGAATGTTTTACCTGTAGTTACCTGTAATTAGAATATTCGATTTCAATGACTCTGATCAGCACAAGCTGCATATTTTTTATTCAAATAGGCGATATATTCTCTTATCCGATATCCAATTAGGCGGAGAAATTAACACTATAACTATGGGAAATGGTTTGGTGTTTTGAAATCATATTCGATTTGCCGATATATTCCTTTATCCGATATTCGATTTCATGGAGTCTACTGTATTTCTTCTAAAATGTTAAATCGGGTTCACTATCGGAAAGTTCATTAGTTTGATCATCATCGGAGTCGCTTGCATCACCGGTCGCTGTTTTGGCTGTGGCTGAGTGTGTTTTGATAAGAGTTTGTTCCCAATCGTCCCTGTCATCCTCAATCGGCACATGCTGATCAAAAGTGGCTAATGTCTCCGGATCGATTTGCGCGACACTGTTGATTTTAGCAAGTTGGTTTAGCAGGATGTTGTGGTCGTCATCATCGGAATAGCTCTCAGTTGAATTGAAATCTGATGAAATGGGAAATCCACATAAATTAAAACATTTGGAAATTGTCTCAACACTAGTTTCTGCCCACGATTTGTTAATCCAGTGTACGGCGTCTAGCACATTAATTTCTTTGCAAAGTTCAGTTACGTTGTTTACTTGGTCGATTTTTGCAACAAGTCTTTTCATCATTCTTTTTCTGTAGCGAGCTTTAAAACTTTTAATTATGCCTTGATCAAGAGGTTGTAAATGCGACGTCGTATTTGCTGGCAAATATTTGAGAGTTACATTGTCCAACTTTAAATCTTTAGCATAAGAATTTTGCGATTTTGATGTCTCATTTTTTTGTCTACAACACGAATCCAATCTGTGAAAATTTAGCTATTCATCCAGGATTTTTTTAATGTGACGCCACGTTACAGGTAATTTATGCACTTTAATGTTTTTGAAACATCTAGGTTTGGATGCTTTCCCAATAACTAATGGTTTCAATTTCTCCCCAGTGGCACTGCAGGAAAACATAATTGTTCAATGTTCTTTGGAGTTTTTAACACCTTTGGATGATGCACCTTTAATATTGAGTGTCTAATCTGGTAAAGCACGTTAATAAAGACGGTTTCATCACAATTAAAAATGTCACAAGGTTCAAATTCAGAGCAAATTTCTGGAATTCAACTTACGTAGTTTTCAACAGTTTCTAAATCTACACCAGCGCTTTCGCCACTAACTTTAAAAGCCTTGATAAATTGACGAGCTTTGAATCTCTCTAATCCACCCATTTGAAGCTTTGAAATCTTGAATGTCTAATTGAACAGCAAATTCTAATGCTTTCTCTTGAATAATAGGCCCAGATATCGGTATGGCCTTGTCACGAGCTTGCGGAACCAGTCCCACATAAGATCATTCAAATTGTCATGCTTACTTTTAGTTGCAAATCTGAATTTCTGAAGATTGTCATTATTTTCAAAATTGCCAAGATACTCGGACTTGCATTTCAGAATATCGGAAACTGTTGTTTTGCCTATGCCGAATTTTTCGCTTAAAGATTTCTGAGATGGTTTAGGATACTTTTCAGACTCTTTTATCAAATTAATTTTGTCTTCAAGAGTAAGTTCAATGCAGCGACGTTAAGGCAGGAGGTTTAGACATTTTTACATGAAATGAATAATTTTAGCAGTAACTGAACTAGCAAGTAAAACAAAATATTCAGTAATGATTTTAATTTTTTAACGATCAAAATTTATAGTAAAATGAAATGAAACCATAAATGTTAATTAATTTACTCATAAGACAAAAGAATGCACTACGGTTGAAAAAATTGTTAAAATCAAATGAAGTTTGCTTTTAAAAAACCGTTTGACATTCATGGCTTTTAAAAACAAATTAAAAATAAACATGTTGTAAACCACGTCGATTATTGTGTGTGCAAGCTATAAAATTGCCTTTTAATCATTATCTTTACAAGCCAATTTGTTTTAATTATTATGTTTTGATGCTTGATAATTATATTTAATTACGATTTGCACCTGTATGACATGTTTACATAACAAGGTAAATGGTCCGGCGGCAATGGTTAACATGTAAAATATGTCAATCAATGTTTTATACACAGAGTGACAGGTAACACGGTTCACTGATTTCTCAGGTAAACAGATTTTGTCGGCCGGTTTTATGAGGTCAATATTGTATGAAAACATGTATTGTACCAGAATTTACGGCCAGAATTCAGAATTTTGGGTGGCAGGTATTCTGAGGACTTTTTTACTTGAATATATAGGCGTTAATTCCGGACCAAAAATAAATGTACGGTTTTCAGAGGAATCTGGTTTTCAGAGGGGCCGGTTTATTGGGGTTCCACTGTACCCCTCTTTTTGGAATACGTCACAAAATTTGGAAACCACAAAAAATACCCAATATATGGTATATATTCACACCTTCACATTATTTTGTCACACTGATTTGACAGATTGTCATAATGTTTATATTTCCAACAGAAATTTTTTATTAGATCCAGTGTTTATTTTCAAACTTACAAACACATACTTTGACAAAACCAGACTGTTCATTGGCAGTGTGATTGGAGGGTAAAAATGCCTTATACCGTTAACCATGAAACTGCCTTTTTCTTCTACCGTTAACGTCTTAATTAATCAAATTTTTACCGTTAATTGTAAAAAATGTTAGCAAGATTTGTGAAGGGGCTTAAATTGTCCTATCGGTTACATCATATGCTTGAAATTGTAACCCTTTACCGTCAAAAGAGTACCCCCATTTACACCCTCTGATTGGTGCCATGTGTGGAGCAGATCATGCTTACTCCTCTGGATGATACTTCTACTTTTGTAGGGGTTGCTTTGGTTTTGTGTTGTTTTTATTTTACTAAAGGATAAGGAGTAAATGAACACGAGACCATAAAACATATGTTAACTCCTACTGCAATAATTTTAATGAGCTGTATGGCCGTTTCGGAAATTAATTCCTCACCAGCAGCCCTAAAACCAAAACACTGTTCATTTTTGTTTATTTACAATGTATTTTGCATGTTTTGTCTTCATCATTATGTCTCAATTTGTGTTTAATCTGATTGCCATGTTTTTTTATTTTTTGTTTTTAAATTTTCTTGTTCTATTTTTGTTTGGTATTTTGCAATGATGTATTCCAGTTTTTTGTTTTTTGTTTTTTTTTAATTCTGTTCAGCAGTCTCAAAGTAGTTGTGATTACAAACAATGGTTCGGACAAAAACAAGAATGGTGAATTTGCAGAACTATAGGAGATTGGACAGGGTCAATTCAAATCATGTAAACTGCTTAAATTTCTTTCGTTGGGAATTGCAGTTATAAAAATTCCAAAAATTTTGTCTTGAGCTAGTTTCCCCATGTATAATACTAACCTGAGTTCTATGCATGGCTTTAGGGTTCATGGTATACTTCTTAACTTCCTTGCCAATCTTGTGTAATCCTTGACGTAGTATCCTCCACAATGTAGACTTCCCTGAACCACTTGGACCTACAACTACCACCCCAGTTCTCTGTCTGAGCTGCTCATATAACTCCAGAGCTTTCTTAATCTGAAATCAACAGTATTTTCTGTCATAAATATAAAGAACCAGCAATTACAGCTGCTTATTTAAGTTCAAATCCGGCAAGTTTTTTTTTTTAGCATAAAAATGTCACATATTGGAAAATTTTCAAATTACAGAGATTTTAATAAAATCTTTGATCTTTTGATCTTCATAAAAACATTACATCTAACAAAACCATTATCATACAAAAATAAAAAAAAAAATTCAAAATACAAGTAAAAATGTTTGCGACTATGGAAACTAACATTCTTGTAATAAAATAAAATGTTTTATTAATTCTAGAATTAACAGTGTCTGTTATAAAACAGTGATAACCACATCTTTTATTATACCTTTTTCTTCCATTTTAAGCATTAAGTTGTCAAGATCATTAGGGTATTCCATTAAAATGGATGTGGGGGTAGGAAGGGAAGTTTAATGATCGGACATGGGTCGTAGGTCATTCTTAGCATGTTCCCATTAGTTTTATGTAAAATTATCTAAAACAGCTTGTTGGTTGTGGGGGTACTTTGAAAGTCCCTTCCTACCTAACCACATCCATTTTAATGGAATAGCCCTTATGAAAAGCATTACCCAATTCGCCGTTTCAGAAACTAAAGCATCGTGGGTAAAGCATATACCAAAATATTTTGATTGGTTTACAAGGTAAATAACATAACGTCAGTGGCTGAAAATCGATTGTTCATACACCAAAATTTTTTATACAATCATTGTACCCACAATTCCTCAGTTTCTGGAACGGCAAATTTGTACCAAATTTTCAAAGTCTCTCAAAGAGGAATATGATAGCCAAAAGCACCAAAAAAAGTGCAAAGCAAAACTTGAGTACAAGAAAGCAGCATTATAACCAAATTTCAAATGACTCCCTTCAGGCAGAACAGAAAATTTTGTGACAAAAAGTATCAAATGGTATGACAGAAGGATGGAGGGACAACTGTTTTCCAATAGGCTTGTTCGTGAATCCAGTCAGCGACATCACAAAAACCAAATTTGGGGTTGGCAAAATTGTATTTCAACAATAAATTGTATTGTATAGTAATGTGAAAAATTTTTATTTTTTAAATTACTTTTTACATATAAGTCCGATTTTGTAAAATGCCTAATAAACCTCAAGATTTTCATATTTTTTCTACCCAGTTTTTAAATTTCCTCTGAATAATTTGAAATATGTATTTCAAATATTTGGAAATTGTGAAAATTTTGAATGCTATACAAATACATCAATTAGATCAAATAAAAATAATCAAATATCGAAAATTTTTATATCCTGTTAAACTGTAAAATGTCTTCAATTTAGATCAAAAGAAATGACCAAATTAAGGGTAAAAACTATTCCATACCAGTCAATTGAAAATGAAATTTTTATGACCTGAATTAATGATAAGAATTTCTTGCCAACCGAAAGGGTCCACAGGTAAAAATTTCGATGTTGTGACGTCACGGAATAAGCCTATATACCCCTCCCTTGTTGAGTTGGGTATAAAAAATTAAAGGGCAAAGCATTGATAAGTCAAAATGTAAAAGTTATGAATGGAACACAAACCATTTGAATTACATTGACAAACTGCCAAAAAGCCCAATTACTACATGTAATAATTACTTCCTTACCTGAATCTCATTAACTTTGAGGTTCTGTTCCTTGCATGCAGTCCTAATGGCTTCAGCAAGCTGATCAAATTCAATGTCTTTGAACTCAATTCCAGGGAAGACATCCTTCACTAAAGCATTGAATCTGGCACAGTCAGAAAATGTCAATTTGGACAGAGTATTGATTCTCAAGGCTTGTACCACTAACTTTGATTCCAGTTGTTTGTCAATTTTACCTGTGAATAATAGTCAAATGTCATATAAATATAGTCTTTAATGCTGTTGCCTGTTGATTACATACATTCAAACTACAATGTACAATGGCCCGAACACCCAAAGGACAGATAAAACAGTTCGAGATAGGGGGATGTTTGGGCTACCTAGGATGAGCAGTGTTTAAGTTCAGATATAGGGTCCAGAAAAGGGTTTTGAGACATCCATGGTGTTCGAAGTTCATCTGTATATATATATCAAATTGAACTATTCAAATTTTCATAATTTAAGGTTAAGGTTTACTAAGAACTTAAAAAATGTGAAAATTTAACTTTCAAGATTTGAAAAATCATCATAATAAACAGGAAACATTGTTAGAGATAGTTTCTCTAAAGTGATTTCCGCAGTTTTCATTCTCAAAACATGCTGCAATTTTGTTGCTACCATCTTTGTTTTGTGTATCATTGTGACATTTATTTAAAGAGATACCGAGTAAAGAATTTTAATATAACATATAAATGCAAAAAACAATTTACCAAACACAAATTTTTTTACATGTATTTTGATCTCTTCAAAGATATAATTTTTCCAAAAGAAATTCCACAAATAGTTGAAATTTGATGAGTTAATTAAACTGCGTTTTTTTTCAGTCAAGCTAATTCGACTACTGTAAACATGGAGATTTTTACAAGTTTTATTTTCATGATTTTGCATTAAGGGATGAAGCGCTAAAACAAAACTGTCACAAATATTTTGATACAATTTAGTAGCTCAACTAACTGCCCCAAATTTAAGACTATGTGAAATGAACAGTGAAAAACAAACAGCACAAAAATTCCCTGTTTTAAGTAAACAAGGTTTAACTGTTCTACCTCCTGCTTTCTTGGATTTCTGTAAAAGGTTTCCACATCCTCTAAGGACAGTCTTCAATGCTCTCAATCCCCAGTCATAATGCTGTTGTGGTGTCAGTAACTCCCTAGTAAATAAAGTACATATTCATGTAAATATCTTGAATATTCCATTGTTTTTCTTGATCAGGTACTGTATAAACCCAACTGTAGTCATTTAAAAAATCAAAAGAAATAGTTACACATATTATAACTGAAACATAGGTAATCAACGATTACAAAGTTTGCCTCGTTATGACACATGGACACAGAAACCCAATTTGCAGGGTGCTCATTTACAATCCCTTATGCATGTATACAAAGGCTAAATGATCTTACCATGTACAGTTATCGAGACCTGAATTCCGACATAAACGGAAAAGTGACCTAATTTTGCCTGGATGCTGACCTTCTGCCAAAGATGTATGCTCATGCAAGGTTAAATGATCCTACCATGTACAGTTACTTAAATCTGAACTTGGACGTAAACTTGAATGTAAGTCAATCATGCGGAAAATATAGGTCAAAGTGACCAAATTTTGCCTGGATGCTGACCTACCCCCAAAGATGCATGCACATGCAAGGTTAGATGATCCTACCATGTACAGTTNGTTAGATCTGAACTCGGACGTAAACTTGAATGTAAGTCGATCATGCAGAAAATATAGGTCAAAGAGACCTAATTTTGACTGGATGCTGACCTACCCCCAAAGATGCATGCACATGCAAGGTTAGATGATCCTACCATGTGCAGTTGTTTAGATCTGAACTCGGACGTAAACTTGAATGTAAGTCGATCATGCGGAAAATATAGGTCAAAGTGACCTAATTTTGCCTGGATGCTGACCTACCGCCAAAGATGCATGCAGATGCAAAGTAAGATGATCGTACCATGTACAGTTAGTTAGATCTGAACTTGGACGTAAACTTGAATGTAAGTCGATCATGCGGAAAATATAGGTCAAAGTGACCTAATTTTGCCTGGATGCTGACCTACGGCCAAAGATGCATGCAGATGCAAAGTTAGATGAT
>MJUU01040145.1:0-14768 GCA_002080025.1 Modiolus philippinarum
ATATATTTATACGTGTATTTATGTAGTGACATTGTCTTTACCTGTATTTTTTTTACTTGCGTAGAATTTTTGTTACTTTAATGCATTACAGTTCTTTTTTGTTACTAAAATTTCTCTTCATACTTATTGGCAGCACACACACCTTACTTTCAAAATTAGTATAATCTCGACAGACTGTACACGTGGAAATATACTCTTGGGGTTTATTGTTGATAGATTTACAGATTTACTACAAAGGAAAAATACCCCACGCCCTTGGTTTGCCATTTAAATGTAATATTTAATAGCAAATACATCGTCGAATATGGAAACCCCTAAGCATAAAAATCACAATACCCCTGGCAAAATGTTTTTCCTATAAAGTCACGAAAATATCCCCCATAAATTTTCAACGTTTTAAGCAAAATCGAGAGCGTTTTACAAAATCACCATGACAAGGTTCATATGTATGTATATTAAACTTTATATATTTTTGTGATCTCTGAAGTAAACATCTAGTATCTGATATGCCATATATGGTTAGTTTCTTGAAATTTAATCTAGGGATGTCTACTTTTTAATGAAAAAGTAGCTGAGTCTGAATTTTTACTTGCATTCTTTGTTATATGCATCATCTTAAAATTGACTAGTTCAGTATTTTGTGTCTGTGGAACTATAGAAATCGCTCCATAATATTATATATATTTAGTTTCGGAAATATATCGAGTTGCAATGTTTAAAACATATGATATGGGTCTTTCCTTTTTGAAATAAGTCTCAAGAAAAAAAAACTAAATATTTTTGTTATCTTTTATATTATACTGTCCTAATGATAACAGTGGTTATTGTTTTAATCTTTTACAATCATAACACCGACTGTCATGAATTATTCGTAGCAAAAGTAACTTTGTGTAGGTATAAAACGACCAGTGATATTTATTTTACATCAAATTTACAAGAGTTATTAATGCGTTGTGAGTAATTTTTCACTTTTAGTTCAACTCTGTGAAAACAAAAGATTGCTGGTTTCTGAATTATGTGCTAGTATTTTGTCTTTTCTTATCTCTTTTAAAGTTGTATTGTTCTGTTTAAAATTTATTCTTTTTATTTGTTATGTTTTCCTATTACATTTCCACTTTTATTATATGTATTATATTTGTTTATAGTTTTAGGCAATATTTACAAACTTTAATAAATATATGTTCTGATGTGTTTATTCATTTCTTCATTAATCATGTTCATTTGCTGTATTTGCGGTTTTGACATCATTTTATATCACGCCGCTAGCTTATCGTCGTAAAGATGGGTTTCGTCGATCACATGTGCTGGATAAACCCATCTTTGGGGATTTAATTTGACTGATCGGTCATTAATGAACAGTTGGTGTGATAAGTTAAGTGATCGTGCAATTAGATAAAACGAAAAAGCATTTTCAACTAACCAATTGAATCGTAAAGACCAATAGAGAAATAATCGGCTAATAGAATATAACGTTATGAGAGTATTCAAGCCCCCTAATATGGAAGAATTATAGAACGCAAATTCCAGTTAGAGTTGACTTCTTTGCATTAGTGAACTAGCTCTAGAAAGTAAGTAAGTAAATAAGTAATTTTTATTTAACGTCGGATTACAATTAACAATAAACATAAGCTGTGTAGAGTTTTATACCGACTACATACATATAATACAAAACACAAACATAAAACACATGCAGTCATGCATACAAACATAAAACACATATATGAGTAATCATGCATAAAACATAAGCAATAGCACAAAGCATAAAACATATGGATCACAAGCATAAGAAATAGCATAAAGCAAGTAATTAAGAGCAACATAAAAACATAGCAAACGAAGCAAACATAAGCACTAAAACATAAAACATATAAGCAGATAAGCATGGTACTAGAACACTAAAATTTGTGCTAGGTCAAAGCAGTATTTAATAATCAAGTTATAGGTTTTCACTAAATTAAATTAATTTGAATGTGCAGTAATCTACCTAGTGGACAGACCACGATGGGAAAGCAAACAGAAATGACGTCAAAGAATTTATGACACCAGCTTCATAATCAACACAATCTCGTGGACATTTTAACAATTTCAAAGCTGGGACTCCTACTAGACCCTAATTTTGTCGAAAATTTCCTTCAAATTTCAAAAGAAGTATGAGGGAAATATCAAGATGTTTTCATTTCTTTATATCTTATGATTTTAGATTGAGATCACATCGGTTATTTGTTCTCTTTCAGTTTTTTAACATCTTTGATTTAATGGTCTTCCAAACGTTTAGATTTTATCTGCACTGAGGAGACATAAGTTGTCGAAAAGCACATATGCAGAAAATTAATTCACAGTAACTTCGGTATTTTGTTATTTAGAATTATTCATTTTATTCTTATCTCAAGTCAGTGCAAGTTCAATAAGATAAGGACTTGAATATAAAGAATTATTAGAAACTCTCGCACTGTATCATTTTAGCTCTTCTCATGAAGTGAGGGGGGCTCATGTGATACCCCTAGCGTCGGCTTCGGCGTCCGCGTCCGGTTAAGAAGAATGGTTAAGGTCCATTCCTGCCTACTGACATGCCCCACATCAACCATATTGGTATGCCTGATGCATATTTGGATGCATGCTTCCGGTATATGCATGAAATCATTATGATAAACTCCTCACAGGAATGGATCTTGGTGGAAGCTGTACACTGAGGGTACATAACTTACTTTGTCAGTTGGTAATGGGTCTGCAGCTGGCATTTCAGTTAACTGCTAGTAGTCTCTTGTGATTTCATGTTTATGTCCGTATATTTAGTTCTTTCAGTTTCATTTTTCACAATTGACTCAGTCTTGTTGCCAACTGAATTTCACTGTTGTT
Organism: Modiolus philippinarum; assembly: GCA_002080025.1. Lineage (NCBI taxonomy): Eukaryota > Metazoa > Mollusca > Bivalvia > Mytilida > Modiolidae > Modiolus > Modiolus philippinarum. The sequence continues at coordinate 2,857 of MJUU01040145.1, forward strand.
ACGATTGTTATATCACATTGGCTATAGGGGGAAGGTTTGGGCCCAATAAAACTATAGTTTAACCCCGCCGCAGCAGGTTGGCGCCTATCTTAAGTCAGGAAATTTATTAAGCCTTTGTGTGTCTTGTCTTTTTTCTAGTTAGTTTACTTTATGTCTATATAAAGGAGTCTAGGATGATGTTTATTTCGATGAACTTGATTACTCTTTATTCAGGGGCCGACTCCGACCTACCGTTGGGTGTTGGGTATTTTCATCGTTCATTGAAGATCTTATGGTGGCTTTGAGTTGTTATTACTCCCCTTTGGGTCGTTGCCTCTTTGACACATTCCCCGTTCCCTTCTTTTTTCTACTCAGGTGCTGTCTCTGACCTACATTTTACGCATGAGCGACTTGGTCAGGTAGAATGGTTAAAAGTCCATTTCCGCTTACTGACATGGCCCAAATCAACCATACTGGTATGTATAATGCATTTTGGGATGACAACAACAATGCATGCTTCGGATGCTGTCTCTGACCTGCATTTTACGCATGAGCGACTTGGTTAGGTAGAATGGTCAAAAGTCCATTCCCGCTTACTGACATGGCCCACATCAACCATACTGGTATGTATGATGCGTTTTTGGATGACAACAACAATGCATACTTCGGATGCTGTCTCGGACCTACATGTTACGCATTACTGAAACTGTTTAAACGAATGATTATAGTCCATTCCTTTGATACTGACATGTGCAACATGTGACAATGCTGTGCAACGAGGTGAACAAATTAGCAGGCTGTGGCCGCTTCCTATGTTTTATCATCAAAAATAATTTATAATACGCGTACCACAAAACAAAATTTACTGGTATAATGCATTTTTGAATTTATGAGCTTATTTGAATTGACTATTATGAATTCATTTCGAATTCCTTTGATACAATAATATATACTCATATTGTGTATAATCTGATTTGTTGAACGCGTGTCACATGACATTTGAAATTTCGCTAGGTAGGGCCGCATAGGTAGGCCAACCAGTGAACAAGAAAATTCGATCTAATATAACAGTTACCACCCTATGTGACCCAGCGCTTTTTCTCCCCTCAGAAATAAGGTCACCCTCGAGCTGAATATCTGGAAGGGGGGAGAAAAACCGCTGGGTTACACACTATCTAGGGTGGTAATTGTACAAAGTGCACTTCTTTAATAATTTTCAAGAATTCAAAACACATAATTATGATAGTGCTAGATCTTCGTTATCACGCTGATTTATAAAACGTAAAACATGTCAAATTTTAACAAGGTCTGTTTGAACAGATCATCAGTTGTTCAAATTTTTTTATAACAAAATCTATTCAAAAGCAAGTTTATGCATTTTGCATTTCGATATAAATTCAGTCACTTTACTTGCTACTACAATGCAATTTTGAAAGATTTTGACCATTTTTAGCACCCCTAGAACCAAAATGAACTTATTGCCATTTTTACGGGACAAATACTTATACCATTGGTGCTGATTTTTTTTTATTATTTCAAATGAGTAGTATTATCTTGACAAACACTGAAAAATGCTATCTATAGTTCTGTGTAACTGCCAATACATGAAAAAATGTTCTGTGTAACTGCCAATACATGAAAAAAAAGCATGTGTGGCATATATTAAGTTTACCATTAGAATTAATGAAGAGCAGATAACAGGAAACACTTACAATGGCCGAACTTAACACTTACATGCCACCAGGGAACTGCGAAAGAAAAACAATTAATAATGAAATACCGAAGTTACTGTTAAATTATTTTCTTCACATGCGCAACTTATGTCTCAACAGTTCAGATCAACCTAAAACATTTGGAAGTCCATTAACCGAAAAAAACGTTTAAAAGCTGATAGAGAACAAATAACAAAGAGGGTCTAAATAGAAAAGGTTATAAATGACAAAAGATAAACATAGACAACGATAGGAACTAGAGATAGCCGGACTTGGTACCGTACTAGAAAGCACACATAATAGAGACCATCCTAACATTATTTTTGACAAAATTTTAGCATATTTTGAAAACGACAAACGTATGAAAAAAATCCAAGATTAAATGTTCATCCTTTCTATGTGCATAAAATATTTATATACATACACGATGGTGTTGCAGAAACGTACATTTAAAGAACTGTTTACTGAATTACTGAATATGTATTGGAATTAATCATATTCTTTTACACATAAATGGGAACCAAGATGGCCCTATCTCATGCCTACATTTTTATTGTTCATATTAAATAGGCTGCTTTTAATCAACTTTCTATAAAATTTACATTAGAAGTGTCAAATTCAGAAATATCCTTTTTTGAAACTACCACCACTAAGAAAGAGGGATTTCCTAGAATCTCCATTGAAATCTATTCGAAACAAACAAACATCAATTTCTGTCAGCATCCAGTTGCTACCATAGATACAGTATTAACATCATACCATTTAGCCAAGCCAACAGAGAAACCTCTAAACTAAATATTTTGGGAATTAAGACATTTTCCAAAATCAAAGGGATATTCTGATAAAGTTATACATCAGGGATCAAGTTTAGTGCTAATTGGATTAGTGGTTTCAGAGACCTTATTCCTTTAACGTAATCCAAAATAAACTGTGTGTTCCCCGCTGGCGGTGATCTTGAATGAGGTATGACCATCTAAGGACTACTGTGTCTAGTTTGCTTCTAAAATTGGACTACTACGTAGTAGTCCCTGAGAAGAAATTTTGTTATCAATTTCGACCCATGTCTGACTACCTTTCAAAAATAATCTGGACAGTGGTTATCTAAATAACCTAGGAATACATTTGCAAATACTGCTGAAATCAAAATATTTCAAGGCCCCTTTAAAAAAAATAAAAAATAAAAAACATTTGTGCACGTGTTTGTATATACATATTTCTGAAAACATAGCAAAAAATTTAGTAGAATTTTTCTACAATTTCAGTTCTTTTGTTTGGTTTCCATGGCAACCAAAAGCTCCACCATTCATTACAACCCATATCAGACCACCATTCGTAAAGATTTGGCATGGGTTCCCCTAATAATCTAGCTAATAAAATATGTAGCAGAATAATTTTTATAAAACTTTCAGTTTTCTGTCTGGTTACTTATGATAGACTTCATTTTTGTACCAACGCATAATACAGCCGACACGAATCAGAGGAGATGATCCAAGTATATTACATTTAGTTTTTACAAATGAGGTGGGAATGATTGTGCTCCAATTGGACCATGAAGTACTTGAATTTGCATTTGTATATAGGTCTATACATTTTGTAAATATAAGTGAAAAATTCAGTTATTTTAAAGGTGACTATGAAACAATCAACAATACTCTTTGCAATATTTACTGGGAAGATCTACTAGCTACAGGCAGTGTTGAAGTTTTGTGGAATAGATTTGCAGAAAAATTACCAAATATATGTAAGGAAAATTAACCAGTGAGCAAGTCTAGTCCAAAACACTACAATACTCCCTGCGTGGATAAGGATACCCTAATTGTTGTTCAGAATAAGAGAAAATATGAAAACAAATTTAAATATTGCAGAAGTCAACAAATTAAATAAGAATAAATATGAGGAGGCTAAAAATACATCTAATGCCAAAGTACGGGAAGCCCATGTTAATTACGAGAAATCGGTGGCATAAAAGGCAAAAGACAACCAAAAAGTCTTTTGGAAATATGTTCAGTCCAGAACTAAAGTGCGTCCAGAGCATTAAAGATGATAATTCTCACATTTATATTGAAAATAAAGATAAGGCGGAACTCCTAAACCAATTTTTAATAGTGTCTTTACAATCAAACCAGACTCTGAGCAGTTGCAAAATTTTGATGAACGCACAAACACAAAATTAGACACAGTAACAAACAACGAATCCATAGTTATCAAACTCCTACAGAAAGTCAAGGAAACCAAATCTCAAGGGTATGATTCAATCCATCCTAAAATCTTTAAGGAAATTCTTGCTAAAATATCATATCCTATTTGTTTACTCTTCAAAAAAAACTATGGACGAGCACAAACTGCCAAAATCTTGAAATACGCCAATATAATACCAATAAACAAAAAGGGCCCTGGAAATCAGGCATCTAACTATAGGCCAATTAGTTTTGTATCTAGTGTCTGTAAAACCATGGAACGAATAGATAGAGACGAACTGCTGAATTACTAATATGGAATTAAAAAACTCAGTATCCAGTACTTCGGTGCTGGTCCGAAAACCGATTTTATCTGGAAACTTGTAATATCTAAATTTAACAAAATTGTATTCAAAACTAAGGAGTATCATTATCTTGCATAGCTCTGTCCGTAGCTGATTTTGAACTTTTTATTTAAATCTTATTGGTTATTTTGTTCTCTATCAGTTTTTACATTTTTACACATATTTCTGTATATGGATTCCCTATAGTTTGATTTTATCTGCACTGAAGAGACATAAGTTGTCGAAATGCGCGTATGCATAATCCAAATTTACAGCAACTTCAGTATTACATTATTCATTTTCCTCACATTAACATGATTTCAGAAATGGGCGATCCTGTATGACCCAACTGATAGAAGTTCTCGAGAAATTGACTGAAGAATTAAATAACAGGAACTCAATAGATCCCATATACCTGGATTTCCAAAAGGCTTTAACACAGCCCCCACAAACGACTTATTTTGAAACTAGAAGCATATAGTCAGGTAAACTGCTCATGTGGATCCAGGACTTTTTACTAGATATACAGCAAAGAGTAGTACTAAATGATAGCCACTCTTCATGGACCACAGTGACTAGCGGAATACCACAGGGTAGCATACTATGTCCAACTTTGTTTTTAATTTACATCAATGACCTACCAGATGCTATCGATAATCTAGTAAAGCTTTTTGCTGACGATACAAATATCTATCTCAGCGTAAACAGTGAAGATGGCAGAAACAGTCTACAAACGATATGGACACGTTGTAGAGTTAGTCAGATAATTGGTTTTTAAAGTTCAGTAAGAGTGAAATGTAAACACTTAAGAGCAGAAACATCAACTGAATACAAGATGACAGACGAAATTATTGAAATATCCAATGTAGAGAAAGATTAGGAGTTTTAATTTGTAGCAAACTTAATTTCCAAAAACATATTAACACTCAAGTTAAGAAGGTCCACCAAGAGTTATAAATAGAACATTTAGATATAAGTAAAAGAACATGTTTATGACACTGTACAAGAGTTTGGTAAGACCACATTCAGAATATGGGAGTTCAATATGGTCCGTAATAAATAAGAAAGAAGCCATATTAATAGGAAATGTACAAAGCAGAACAACAAAAGTAATCAGAGAAAATGAACATCTAAGTTATGGTGATAGACTAAAACACCAAGGTTAACCATCACTGCAATATAGAAGACTAAGAGCAGATTTAGTTCAGACATACAAAATTATAACCATGTCGAAAAAAATTGACTGCAATTTATTCCATGTACAACAATCAATAACAAGGGGTCACAAGTTCAAGATATACAAAAATATCGTCATACAAACAGGCGAAAGTCCAGCTTTTCACAACGTGTAGTGCGCGACTGGAATTTTCTACCAAGAGGGTAATTGAAGCTAAAATGTCAACCAACAAAAGGGGATTAAATAAACACTGGAAAGATTTTCCATTAAAATTCACTCTAGTCTTGTATCGACCGGAAGCAGGATTAAGTGAACAAAACCAAGTGATTGATCAGAGAGACCGAAGATCTAGTTAATGATCTCGAAGACAAGGTAGACAAGGTAGGTAATGGTTTACATGGCAGCTGAAAGCTTCACTATCCATTACAACCAAATTCAGACCACCATTCAAACACAATTGTGGCTAAATATATAGGGCAAGGATTACTTTGTAGTGTCTATATGCTGTTTTACTCTCATGTAACCACACTGACCTATTTTTCTATCATCAGGATAATACTTACTATCTTGTGTTTATAGTGTTTAAATTGCTGTCTTACTCTCATGTAACCGTACTCACTTATTTTACATCATTAAAAGGGGGAATATGCTGTATCCTTGGATTTGAAAGATGCATATCTTCACATTCCAGTTTATCATCATACATTTTGTAGAAAGGAAAGTATCTAAGATATGTGTCAACGGTATCGTATAGTGGGAAATTTTTGCGGGGTACAAATTTTGCGGATTTAGTCTAAAATCAGGGTGTTTTATTTTCACGAGTTTAATTTTTGCGGTTGGAAAATTTTGCTAATCTATAAAAAAGATTAAATGATAAGTTTATTTTATGTGTAAAACATACACTCTAAAGTAATCAGCTGATGAAATACGCAATTAAAAGTTTACTGTAACATTTCATAATAGGTTTTACGGAATTCTGTCCTCCAAGATTTCAGAATTTTCCTACTGCTTTAAAAGCATTACATATCATATCACGTTTGAAAAAAATTTACCAATGCACCTTCGTAACACATTTTGCAGTATGAGGTATGTCAGCAGATTTAAGAGTTGAGATGTCATTTTTGTCATTCAAGTTTTATATTTCTGATATTTGTATAAGGACTTTTAAGAATAGTATTAAATTTTACGGGTTTAAATTTTGCGAATGACTTGAACCCGCAAAAATGGCAAAAATTAAACCCCTTCAAAAATTTCCCACTATACGGTATTCATTACCAGTTCAGAGTCATGCCATTCGGGATAGCAATCCCACCAAGAATGTTTACAAAAGTAATGGCAGCAGTAGGGGGTTCTTAAGCAGTTATCAGATTCACATTAAAATTTATATGGACGAGTTTGTAATGAAGAGTCAATTGGAAAGGCTGTTGCTTCAGCAGTTACAGCAAACAGTTCAGCTTTCGATAGACTTGGGTCTAATCTTAACCATAAAGAAGTCCAGTCTAGTTCCTTAACAAAAAACAAAAAAAAACTCAATATCTGGAGGCCTTGGTCGATCTAGAGAAGGGGCTGGTGAACCCATAATGGGGTCGTTTCTCTCACATAGTAGAGATAATCTCGGTTGATTCAAGTGGCCAAAAAGTGCAGGGAAAATTAATTTTACGACTTCTCGGGCTTATGTCTTCACGTATAGATATAGTCCCCTTTGCACGACTACATATGCATCCAGTGCAGTTATTCTTCTTTTGTTTTTGGCGTCCACACTAGGACATACTTTTTCGTTCTATCCCTGTAATTCAGTGTCTCATTCAACATCTTCAGTGGTGGAAAAAGAGGGAGAATATTTTCAAAGGAGAACCACTTCAGGGCAGTCCATATTCACGGACATTGTGGACAGATTACAGCACTTGGGGTTGGTGAGCCGATCTATGGCCAGTTCAATATCTCAAGCATCTCAATTGGCTGGAATTGAAAGCAATTTGGAATGTATTAATCATGTTAAAAGACCTAGTACAGGGTCAAAATATTCTAGTCGGATGCGACAATTCAACAGTTGCATATCTCAACAAACAGGGAGTCTACATTATTCCACCTTGGTCAGACAAGTTTTCCAGGTATTGGGTCTCCCTATATAGACCTATTTGCAACCAGACACATTCACAAACTCCAAGTTTTCTGCAGTCCCTTTCCAGATCCTCTGGCATATGCATGCAATGCTCGGTCTGTCAGTTGGAACGGGGTGTTTGTGTATGTTTTCCATCCCCTATTCTGATTCTCAAAGTTTTGGCCAAAGTGAAAAAGGACGTGTGTGTTCTGCTTCCAGTAGCACCCCATACTCCAAAACAGTCATGGTTTCCACAGTTAATGGATCTAGTAGTGGAATTACCTGTAAAATTGCCACTCAAATCAGACATGCTGACACAAAACAGGGGTCAAAGCATTCATCTAAACTTGGCGGTGTGGAAATATCAGGGGATCTTGCTCTGCGAGAAAATTTCTAAAGGCTTCCAAACTTATTGCTAGGACATGTAGAACATCTACTACAAGAAAATTGTACGAAGCCAGATTGAAAATATATAGAGGCTGGTGTATTAAAAAGAGTGTCTGTGCCTCTCTATTGAAGGTATATCAGACTTTTTTTACTTATTTATATAAAGTTAAAAAATGTAAGACTTCAATTATTAAGAGTTACAGGTCTGCCATAAGTTCCATTCATACGGGTGCGAAGAATTCAGGCTCTTCTTCAGATGTACATTCATCAAAGTTAATCAAAAGGAATTTTTAATGACTCACCCAAAATCAGACCTTTGTTTAAAATTGGTATTCGCCTTCTGTTTTGTGGAAATTATGCTATTCCCCTTTTGAGCCGTTGGCAGATTGTGATCTTAAGTATTGCACCTGGAGAACTTTCACACTTCACATTTGAAAATTCGGGGAAAAAGTGTAATAACCCGTACGTGGATTTTCAAATTTTCTTCAAATTTTATCTTCCATCAGATTTTTGATATGTGTTATGTGTAACGGTTTTCAAGTTATTTGCCGAAAACTGCTATTTACCACAGTGACTATGTTCTTTGGTAGCAATTGCATCTATGTTGTTTGACCAGTTGACTATTCGAACACAATTTAGAGAAGCGATGATTCAGGCCATGTTTGGTTACATTTGGCCAAGTAGTTTCAGAGAAGATTTTTTCAAAATTGTTATAAACGGGCCTAACAATTGATAAATTTTGGTAAATAAAGGGCAATAACTCTTTCATCATGTTCCTGGGTTTCACAATTTCTTTCAAAATTGACACGTAGGTAGTTCTTCACATGGCAAACATTTTATAAATTACTTTTGACATTTATCTTTTATAGTTTTCACAAAAATTTATTTTGAAAATTCGGTTAAAAAGGGCAATAACTCCTACATTTTGTATATTGGTTTTCGGATTTGCTTAAAAGTTGCAGGGTGGGTAGATCTTGTCAATTGATCTAAACAGTTTTACCCTTTGTCAGATTTTGATATCTTTTACGGTTTTCGAGTTATTGGCCAAAAACTGCAATTAACCTCTATGTTTTATTCTTAGCCATGGCGGCCATGTTTTTGTACTGGCAGACTAATCGAATACAATTTTTAGAAGCCATACCCTGGTGATGATTCAGGCTGAGTTTTGGTTACATTTTGCCTAGTGGTTGAAGGGAACAAAATTTTTGAATTTTTTGACCGGCGGACAGACGGACGACAGACGGACGGACAACGGACGCAAAGTGATGGCAAAAGTTCACTCTGGCATAGCCAGGTGAGCGGAAAACGGTTGAAATCCACACCCTTAAGCCATAAATACTCTTATGACTCATTGAAGACGAATTTATTGATACACAGCTAAGTCCCAAGTGTTCTAAAAATTATATCAGAACTGCTTCAGATGTAAAGGAATTGTTTTCCTCTTGTATCCGATATTCAGTTTGATCAGAGTTTTCAGTTCCAAAAAATATCAAACAAGTTGCTTCAAAGTGGGGATGGACGCATCATGTTCTAATAGCACATCTGTTTATTGTGTCAAGGTTGTGTTTTAAATCGTGCCTTTTTAGGTTATATGGCAAAAGCTTTTGCCATCACTTGGAATTAATGAATGTTTTATTCGAATATTTTCTCAATTGAAATCTTGTGTCTGCTGGAATCAATGCGGTTTTAATAGTTTTTAAGTAATACCTTTTAAAACTGTTAGGTTCACAAATCATCACAAAATACAACCTACGTGAAACTTAGCTTAACATATATTTTCTGCCATTAAAACAACCTTGTTTATTTGATTATAACTTTGCAGCAATTGCCCTTGAAAAATTGTGTCCAATATTCTATATTGAACATTATGGGAAACAATCACACACCTCTTCCGTAACTAATTGGCCAACTGTAACCAACTTTGATGACAGTGGTCTTTTTGAGATGCCCATTTAAATTCGAGATTTATTGCAACGGACAGTGACTGGTAAAAGTTTCTTTTCAAAGAGATATAATTCGCTGTCTCAGAAACCAAAGCATTTTCGGTAGAGCATACACGAAAATATTTTGATTGATCAAGAACATAAATAACTTGATGTCTTTGGTCAAAAATCGATTGTTCGTACACCAAAATTTCAAATACAATCAGTGTACCCATAATTCCTTAGTTTCTGGAACGGCGAATTATACACCCCAAGCAGACGTTCTGAAAGTATATGGATTGGCAGTAGTCCCAAAGGGCGCTGTATGTAGAATAATTGATTGACAGCACTGTCATTAGAACATTTCACATTTTACATTTGACTTAAATTTGCAGAAAATATACTATCTAATCAAACTTATAAACATCCGAGGACAATGCTGTCAGTCGGTCGTTCTACCAGTTATAAACAATGTTTCTTTCTCTGTGGTCAGTCCTTCAGAAGTCGGCTTTGGTTTAAAATTTTTGAAATGAAACTTTTGCCACTTGTTTGACCATTGCAATAAATTTGATTCAATATACAAAAGAATATAATTTAATATTCGACCAAATCCAAGATGTCAGCGAAGTAGGAAAGAACATAGTAACCTTTAAGAAAATGTGTCCCCTATGTCTACAAATCAGACAAGCTGAATGCCAGTGGGGAAAATTGTTTCATATTTGATCTGATAGAATGACACACGTTCAGAGATCTTTTGGTCCGATTTGTCCAATTGGAACCAAAGTTGATCACAGACATCTGCACACAGTTAATTGTGGCAAACAGCGGAGATAAGTTTAGTCATGGTCCAGGTGAGTGACACAGGCTTTGGGGAGCATATTTAATTTAATTTTGATGGTGGTAGGATTTGACCGTCCTAAAACTTCTTTATAATCTGAAAAACTTTCAAAAAAGCATAATTCACAAATGTAATGTTGAATAAAAGGATATGGAGTAAATGCACATGAGACAAAGTTTCTACAAATACATGGTAAAAAACAAGCAAAGGAACAACGCTTTTATTGTTGTTCTTCATCTTGAAGTCACCATGAGGCCTTCAACAATGAGCTTTGCTCATACCTCATAGTAAGTTCAAGACGGCCCCTAGCACCGGTTTAAGCGGAATTCTTTGCTAATTGTCGAGCAACGCTACTTCCATGTCTTTCTTGGTCATGGGTGCGGGATTGTCAACAAACATCAATTAAACTGACAAAGTGCTCTTACAATCACTGTCATCCTTTGTCCGACAAATGTACATGACCTACCGACCTGCCATTGGGTGTGGGGTTTCCTCACCGTTCATTGAAGATCTTATGGTGGCTTTGAGTTGTTATAACTCCCCTTTGGGTCGTTGTCTCTTTGACACATTCCCCCTTCCCTTCTTTTTTCTATTAGTTGAATAACAAAATACCGAAGTTACTGTTAATTTATTTTCTGCATATGCGTATTTCTACAACTAATGTCTCATCAGTGCGGATCAAGCCAAATAATTTGGAAGCCCATTAACCAAAAAAAAAGTTTAAAGCTGATAGAGAACAAATAACCAAAAGGATCAAAATAGAAAAGCCAAAATTCAGATAAAGACAGAACTATGCATGACGGAGATATTCCTTGGTTTCAAATAATTTTTTCAAAATTTAGAATATTCTGCAAAGAATCTACTTAAAACCGGGTAAAGTGTAACATCTCATGCAATTACATCATTTCGTCCCACCACTATTCGCCTTTTTTTACAGTGCGTCTCCAAAAAAGATAAAACCTGACAGAGCAACTAATGTGTTAACTGTTTTATGATAGTCCAACCCGTCGGTTATTAATGTATCTTTTCTTCAATATTCCGACAAGTTGCCATTGTTGCGTCGGGTTTACATCGTACCAAATTTTGATTTGACGAAATAGGCAACACTGCCATGTATAACAGAGTCCCTATTTAAGCAACATTGCTCGTCAGTTTTTACGTCTTATACTTTAATTATACAGGCAAATATGTTCACAAATAATAAATACAAATGTATACAAATTTTCATACACAGTAAAAGGGACGACCATATTTGATTTTCGGGGGGGGGGGGGG
>MJUU01040148.1:0-20748 GCA_002080025.1 Modiolus philippinarum
AATTTTTCGCGCCTCGCTTCGTTCAGCCATATCTACTTTCCCTTCTCATTGGAAAAAAATTGTCTGGATCCGCGCCTGACCAGTTCCCCCTTTTGAGTGTTAGTTGAAAATAGAACACAATATATACAAAATGCTGCATCCAGCTTTGGTGAATAGCACAGTCCTTCATGTACAACAATTGCTCTGTAAGAGACCGACCATTTAACTTGAAGGGGGTGGGGGCTTTGGTTTTTTTTTTCTAAAAAAAATATTTTGGACCTGATTTTCTGCGAAAAAAAATATTTTGGCTGCCAAAATGATGAAAAAAACTTTTCTGAAGGAGGCTTTCTGCCCCCAAAAATAATGTTAATTTTGAAAAAAAATATTTTGTTGATACACGTGAAAAAAATAATTTTTTTTCGAGCGAACCGCGAAAAAAAAATTCTGTCCAGAAAAAAAAACATCCCCCCCCCTTTTCAGGTTAAATGGTCGGTCCCTAACCTATGTATTCATTGGTTTTGAAAAAAAAAGTTTCAGGAGATCATGACCTAAGGGAGCAACCATTTGATTTTTAGGGGGGGGCAAGGAAGGAATTTAAACAAAAAAAAATCCAGGATCAGAAATTTGGCGAAAAAAAATATCAGGACAGCTAGGAGGAAGCTGAAAGAAAATAACCAGGATGACAAATATGAAGCAAAATTTCTAGCTTGGACCAAAAAAAAATGACAGAATTACTTCGAGTGAGAAAAAAATTGTCAGGCTCAAAAATTGCGTGAAAAAAATATCCAGGATCAGATTTTCATCCCTTGCCCCCCCCCTCCCCCCAATAAAAATCAAATGGTTGCTCCCTATGGACAATGACAACATCGGAAACAACAAAGACAGAGAGACACAAAATGAGTACGACATAGAAAAGAAAAANAAAAATTGCGTGAAAAAAATATCCAGGATCAGATTTTCATCCCTTGTCCCCCCCCCCTCCCGATAAAAATCAAATGGTTGCTCCCTAAGCGAAGAAATAAAGGGACTTTGGAATTGCTAAATTTGGCTTGAAGTTCACATTCCTAGCACAATTATTTTAATGTGTTCCTGCTTAGAAAATGGTAACATAATCTTAAGAGTTTTATAAGGGGGTCGGAGGGGCTCTCATCCCGACTGCATTTTTACTAAATCGATCCTGAACGACAAAGGAACTTAAAACTGATGAAATCCCGATTCTTGGTGCATTTATTTCCCGAAATCCCGGGCTTAAATGACAGAGATCCCGAATTCCAGAGCTTAAAAAATTCCAATCCCAGCATCCCGAAAAAAGTCTGTCCCCTCTTTCGCTGATGACACCGAAATGTCACAATTACTGAATGTAACCAAACGAAAGAAGCGAAATGCTATCAAAACGTTTACAGGTTATAGTACTTCAACTGGTGTGTTCCCATTTCGCCTTAGCTGTGAATTTCAGGTAAAACAGGTAAAAAAAGTACTAAGGCGAAATGGGAATTTACAATTTGTGAATTGTAAAAGCATAATTAATAATTATGGGATGTTTTGATTACTGAATAAACATCATTAAGAATACATGTATTTTTTCTTTAACTTTTTGTATATTTTCAAATATTTTGTTACATTTATCTTGCATATTTCGTGCATAAAATCTAAAATATTTTTATTTTGAAAGTATATTTATTCCCCAAACATGATAGAAATTATAACTTAAATTATAGTCAAATATCATAAGGACTATTCACGATACTCAAAGAGATATGTCAGCGTCACAACCAGAATTTTTCACCAACTGCAGTCAGCCTCGACTTTGAATGTGCATTACGCAACGCAACAACAGAGACCTTCCCAGCAGCAGCACTCAAGGGTTGCCTGTTCCACTATGGAAGAAAACTCAAGAGTGTGGACTGCAGAGAGACTACAAAGACATACCCGATGTTAACCTTCTAGTTCGTTGTGCAGCAGCTCTACCTCTATTACCACTCGACAAAGTTTAATACTACTGGCTACACACACTCGAGAATTCACCCAACCGAGATGACTGTACCAAACTCACCGTCTACGTTACAGAGATATGGATAAAGGACGATTCCCACTACCAACTTGGAACCACCACCAGACTGATGGACCCAGAACCAACATCCACCTAGAAGGCTGGCACAACAAATTGAAGAAGAGAGTAAAGACATCACACCCTAGTATCTACAAGATCATCGAGATATTCCAGAAAGAGCAAGCAGCGAACGAGGTCAATATGGTACAGTATGCAGCAGGTGGGAAAAGAAGATTACCAGAGAAGAAGTACCGTTACATAGAAGACCGTCTACCCCTTTTGAAGAACGAACTTACCACAGGAGAGATGAACTTTGTACAGTATGGTGAGACAGTATCATATATCCTGAAGCTCGACTAGTGACAAATAGAAGAAATAGTGAAATGAACTTTGTGCTTATCCTCGTATTGTGATATTGTTTTTATTTGAATTATTCATGATTAGCTACTATTGTGCTAATTAAAGAACTATTATTGTGCTAATAAACATGTTTATTAAAGAACTATTATTGTGCTTCATAAAGAACTGTTATTGTGCTGATAAATGTGCTTATTTGTGGTCCCTAAATGTGCTTGTAAAAGAAATATATGTGCTCATATTAAAGAACTACTGTGCTTGCATATTTCATTATTTTGTTTATAAAATATTTTGAATGCTTTTTTATTTGATCTTCTATTCTGATTTGAGTGTTATTTTCTTTATATGTAAAATATTATGATTATGAATGAATATTCTAATATGACTCTCTTCTATGGCTTTGAAAACAAAGCTATGTACTAATTCCAACAATATTTTTTAGCACATGCGTATATCTATTACAAAAGGACATTCGTAATGTACAGTTTCACGTTTTATTCATTCAATATTCATGTACAAATAAACTTTTGAATAAAGAATCACCAAAAAGCTGCAACAAATAATGACAATAATAGAAATTTACAACAGAAACTAAATTTAAGACTCGGAACTGAAATTGACATAACCGTAACCTAGCAACGAATGTGTTGTTGTTATGAAATTTATCCATGTCGCATATCATGCTCTACAGTTAAGATATAAAAACTTTAATTTTTAACGTTTATAAAATTATTAATTTGATTTTTATTCCTTTTCTTTTCTTTTTGGCTTCAAATATAACATAACTAAGCAGTCATATAAATCAGAAATACAACCTGCTCACATTAATGCCCGCTTTGATATTAAGATATCCGTATTTTATATTTTTACAACAGATTATTTGTATTAATTCATAAGCTTATGAGCCACTTATTTTAATAAAATAACGAATATAGATTTATCTATGTCCATTTATGATCATTTATGTGTGTTTGTATGCAGTTTTCCCGACATATTTTAATTCTAGTGTCAACCCATAACTGCCCTCTTAGAGCCGCTTCGAATGTTCAAAACACTTGTTAAACATATTAGAATCGAAATAGATTATTGCAATTGGGCTCTATGCGAATTAGAACATGGTCAGACCTTATATTTGTCTTCATTTTATACCTCGCTATCGCTCGGTATAAAATATTGACAAATATAAGGTCTGCCCATGTTCTAATTTGCACAGAGCCCGCTTGCAATAATCTATTTCTTAAATAATGCATGCTTATGTTGGAATTTTGTTATGTTGCATATCATGTAAAGTTATATTAATAAAACATAGAAATTGTAATTTAAGTTACTTTGTGCTCATTTGAGACTGAAGAAAGCCATTATACATAAAATTTGCATTAATTTCAATTTTAATTAAACAACTTAAATCTTTAATGTTTATATTGTTGTATAAACACCAGTTTCTCTTGATTAGATGTTTACATATTAAGTTCCCATTTCGCCTTAGCTGACACAAATATGTACTAAGGCGAAATGGGAAAAAAATTCACAGCTAAGGCGAAATGGGAACAAGCCCTTCAACTTACTTTTAAAATTATCTAATTATTAAATGTTCAATAAATTAGAATTACAGGTACGTAGTTATAAAAGTGTCATTAATCTGTCCCACCCTGACAACAAGGTACCCTAATTTAATCATTTGTTTTGATAAATATACTAAATAAACAAAGCTTTTCTTTAATGTTGGTTTTTGAAGAAATCTGTGATCTTTGTCTTTGAAACAACCCGATAAGTTAGTAAAGATCATTGTTTTAATGATGAACGTAAAAGGTTATAGAGACCAATTATTTACAATTTGTACTGAGGGTCAAAGGTTGAACCTCTATTTCAACCAAAAAAAAATTTTTTTTGGTCACTTGTGCCGGGGGGGACGTGCCCCCTTGGCCCCCCGCTGTATCCACCACTGGTATTGCTAAATGTAAGGAAATTTACATTTTCCTTCAATCAATTTTTCCAATCAAATTTTACATTTGAACTTGTTATAATACAACAATGGAAACTCTAAATGACCTTTTTATGTGACAGGAATAAGAATTACATTTTGAGTTATTTTTAGAAACCGTGCAATATCACCAAGTCAATCAACCGTTTTTATAAGACCGCAAAATTTTTTGCGGTCGTATAATGGTATGGTGCTGTCGTCGTCGTCGTCGTTGTCGTCGTTGTCTGTAGAAACTTTTATTTTTGGTCAATAACTTTAGTTTCAGTTGACCAATCCTTATGAAATTTTAACACAATATTCCTTGGCACAAAAGGAAGACTTGGCTAAGTTTTGGTTATTGTGGCCCCACCCGTTTTTTAAAAAAAAAGGGCCAAAAAGGTTAAATTTTATGTTTTCACATATTTGACTGTAGAATCTTTATTATTTATCGGATTTTGATGGGATTTCTTTCAGTGTCCTCCTGTGGAAATTTCCAATCGGCACTATGCCAATGGATTTCACGTGGCATGTACCGTTCACGAGATAAATGAGGCCCAAAAGGGGCGAATTTCAAAAATTTTATTTTTTTAATTTTTAGTCCGATTTTGATGCAGTTTTTTGCAGTGGATTCCTTATGAAAAATTAACATAGCGCTGCAACATTAGATTTTTTATAACTTGTTTCTTTTCCAAGCTATGAGGGGCCCAATGGGGCAAAAATTGCAAACATGCAGATTACCTAAAATTTTTATTTTTCATCCGATTTCAATGGGATTTTTTTTTTTTGGTTCCTCACATTTTAGGCTTTCAGAGGTATGTCAACGGATTTTGTGTAGCTCTTTCCGTTTCCGAGCTATTAAGGGTTAAAGGAGCCGAAATTGCAATTTTTAGAAATATGTAGAATCTTTATTTTACTTCGGATTTTGATGGGATTTTTTTCTTTGGATTCCTCTCAATGTAAGGTTTCAGTAGTATGCCAAGGGATTTGATGTAGCCCTTACCGTTTCCGAGCTATAAGGGATCAAAGGGGTCAATATTCCAATTATTAGAAATATGTGAAGTCTTTATTTTTCATTAGATTTTGATGGGATTTTTATCTTTAGATTGTTGTATATTTTGCGTTGCTCTTTGGTTTCCAAGCTATAATGGGTCAAAGGGGCCATTTGGCAATATTTCAAAATATGTGAAATCTTTATTTTTCATTGGATTTCAACCTGAGTTTTTTCTTTGGATTTCTCTTGATGGTAGTCAACAGAAATTCTTAGCTCTTACAATATCCTAGTAATAAGGGATTAAAAGGGCTAATTTTTATTTTCACTAGTTTGTGTCCAGTTAATTATGCGTCAAGGTCCTTATTGTGTCCAGCAAATTACTTTGTCCACATTCATTTTAGTTTACACTTGTTCAAATGTCAGTGGTCGACATGCTGCGGTCGTATCATGCTGCGCTCGGCGTAGCCCTTTATTGATATGTTGTTTCTGTGCAACCTCACACACTAAAGGGGGTCACGTTAGTATGTAATGGCCAATGGAATAGATTAAGAAATATCTTATTAATAATATAAACTGTGTATGTCCTGCACATTCATTAAACTTATAAGATCATAAAGGTGTTCGTATTAGAAGTGCAAAAGGTGATCTTTAGGGGTTCCTTAATTTTCTGTTGCTGTAAATGTACATTGCAACGGTGGCAGAATACCGATGGAACAGTAAAAGATTACATAAATTAAAGTCTAGAGATAAGGCAAAAACGAGAACACAATAAGGCAGTAAACTAAAGACGCAAAACATCGACATAGCACACAAACAACACAAATACAAAGCTCAAAACTAAAGCACTATCAGTGAGAACTCTAAAAAAACAGAGTGAAACAGGTGCTCCGGAAGGGTAAGCTTGTACTACACTGTATACAGCACCATTCACTGTGAAATATACATTCCATACTCTTGGGAGGTAGGTATATTGGGGAAACTTGATAATCGGGAAGCTAGAATAATAACTGTCATACAACCTTGAATTTAGATGTCCATGTTCATCAATGTAGTCAGTAGTCAGTACTTCGGTGCTGACCCGAAAGCCGATTATTTTTGGAACCTTACAAAATCTAAATTTTTGAAAATTTTGTTGAAATCTAAGGAGTATCTTCTGTCCTCAGCTGATTTTGGCTTTACATTTATATCATATTGGTTACTTGTTCTCTATCAGTTTTGAAACATTTTTGAGTTTATGGTCTGCCAAACGTTTAGATTTTATCTGCACCGAAGAGACATAAGTTGTCGAAATGCGCATATGTAGAAAGTAAATTTACAGTAACTTCGGTATTTAGTTATTTGTATAATAAAAGGTCAAGCTATAAAACCGAGTTGAGTGTATTGGTTATCTCTTTAATTTCAAGCTCACCGGTTTAGATCCGATATAAAATTATTTAAATCTTGGATTATTAAGAGAAAGTGCATCTGAAGCTGAAATTGAATAACTGGGCTAGTTGTTTTGCCCTATTGTATGGGCTCTTGTAATTGGATATTTCCTGCTCGACCGGAAAATTCATGGATGTAGAATTGTTCGAGCAAGGAATTTTACTTCAACCGGTGCGGAGAGCCTTCTTGAACTTACTGTGAGGTATGCGCAAAGGTCCATATCATCATTGTGACCTCAAGATGAACAACAATGAAACGGTTGTTCCTTTGCTGGGTTCTACCATGTATTTATAGACTTTGTCTCATGTGCATTTACATCATATCCGTTCAATGTATATTGAATACAATTTAATAATCAATATTATAATGACATTCAACATAAAGTTGAAAATAGAAAAAAGAAGGGAAACGGGGAATGTATGAAAGAGACAACGACCCAAAAGGGAGTAATAACAATTCAAAGCCACCATAAGATCTTCAATGAACGGTGAGGAAACCCCACATCCAACGGCAGGTCGGAGACGGCCCCTTAATAAAGAGTAATCAAGTTCAGCGAAATAAACATCATCCTAGACTCCTATAGACATAAAGTAAACTAAGTTGAAAACAGACGACACGCAAAGGTCTGTTTTTAAACCTGATAGGCAAATATAGTGAAAGCAACATTGACTTACTTCCCTTTAATTGTAGAAAATGTAAGTGCGTCCATTTACGTTTTGCATTTACCAACGAAGAAGTTCTAAACCGAACTGATTTAATTTGACAACCTATGGGATTTAGTGCAGTCAATTTTTTAAACGTGAAAGCTCTGTCTTTTCACTTTAATCCTATCGGCTTTTTGTTCTTTTTCAGCTTTGAATTTCTCTAGGATTTTTCGGATTTGTCTTATTCAACGTTTGAATTGAAATGCAATTATAGACATCGGGTTGTCGAAATAGTCTTTTGCAGAAAATAGATTTAACAATAACCGGGGTGTTTATTTATTAAACAAGTGGTATCAGCCAGCCTCGAGTCTAATGCATTTACATGTCACTTGGAAGTTAATTAAACTTAAAGGCAGAGGAAATATTTCACGAAAGGATATGCAGTAAATGAACATGAAACCATAACACATATGTTAACTCCAACTGCAATAATTTTAATGAGTACATTTCTATATCAAGAAAGAGTAATTATTCTTAGATCGTTTAATTTCTTCATTATAACGACAAAATGTCTTTTCATTACCAAACCTAGCTCATCCGGGGATTTTTCTATTGCTTCGAAAAACTTCGTTTTTCTCAATTTCCTATTAGTGACATATAATAGAAATAAAAAGAAACTAAAAACTTTGAAAACAAAGGTCACAATCTCGACAACATTTTTCCAGCAAAAAAGTTCGAAAAATGCTCAATAGGCTTTTAATATAGACTACATTAATATCAAATTACTGAACAAAGGATTTGCATTTTATATCGGAGACACAGTCGTCTTCATCGGATACAAAACTGAAAAGTTACTAGATACAGAGAAAATAACGTTTCGTCGCAGATAACGGTAATTTTTATCTTTATATGTTATACAAATTGTTTACATTCGATGAAGACGGCTGTATCGTCGAAATATAATGGAAATACTTTGTTAAGTAATACTTTATGGAGAACATTTTTGTTCATTGAAATTCAATATCGATAATTGAGGAAGATTTTTATTGAGATTATACAAAATTTTTGTTCAATTATGCGCCAGGGATTATAAGCCTTGGGAATACAGTATCAGCACAAATACATCTGTGAGCAATGAAAATTTGACTGCAGTTCTATTGAAATAAACATACATTTTCAGATGTTCATGTCAGTAAGTGCAGATGAAAAGACCAAAAATTCAAACCGTATGAAAGCTTGATAAACAACTTAATTGTTTGAAAGTACCGACAATAAACAGCAGTGACAGCTTTGCAAGCGAGAGATACTCCTTAAAATGTTCAACACCCTACGAACTACATGCATCTTTGGCTCTATAACTAGTTTACAATTACTAATTCGTTTAATGCATTACATATACAACTTATCCAAGAACAAATATTTGTATGCAAATTAATGCAATGTCTTTGCCGGATATAAAAAAAACTGAATTTGCATGGATAAAACTTTATTAAAATCATGCATCGATTTATCTCCCTTCTGCTGTGTTCTGATAGTTTTGCTAACAGAATCGAACCGTCGGTGAAAACAATATATATATATATAAAAAGACAATGACAGCATCGGAAACACCAAGATATATAAACAATATGTACCAACTGGTTTTCTCTGGTATCGTTTACACAATTTTCCGATTTTCTGTCCCGGTTGCCCCAAGAGGAAGGCCGTACTGGCCGAAAAGTTAGGTACACTCTTCTTTCCGCCCATTTTCGATATTTCAGCTGTTTTTTAGTTTGTATATTTGGTGTAATTTTGCTTTTTAATTGTGGCCTACCATACCATTTATACTTTGTTTTTTTGTGTTAAGTTATAGCCAATGCACAACATATGTTTTTTTTCATAGGACATGGTATGGTCTAACTATACTTGTCAGCCTTGAATACAGTCACATTACGAAGACTCGTTGACCAACTGATGCTTTAACCTAAAGCTGCTTCCCGAATTCTTTTGGCGTCTATTAAAAAAAACTTCTCTTGTGCTGTATTGTTATTCTCTTTTCTAAAAGTACACACAGGTAATACCTTATTTTACAACTTTCTTACCTACTGACCTTAAACCGAAGTTTAATAGATAAAGGCTATTTATTTAACATCTAAAATAGAATCCAGATACTATATTTGGACCTTATCTGATTCAATAAGGAATATATGACTTATTTAAAATTTTACAATGCCTTTTATTGAAATGACAATGAGAATGTGGTTTTATTTCATGTCTTAAAACTAGTGTACATGTATGTTGAAATGTGAACGACTTTTTCTCATATCTCAGTCTGATATACAGAAGGTCTGATAATAAAAAAAAAACAGCATCAGTAGAATACTTCAAGGAACAAGGAAAGTGATGATCACAAAAATCAAAGTCCTTAGACATGGCAAAAGCGTAAAATTCAACACAGAAAAACAAAGACAGTACACGGACATGAGATAGCCACAAAGCACGGAAATAAAGAGACAACATTAAGAACTAATGCACTCATAGTGTGAACTCCAATGAAAACCGGGAGTGACATCTGGTGATCCGGAAGGGTAAACATGAGTAATGAATTCACAATGTCAATTCATTCCGTCAATACCAGTTTGCTTAGTTCCTTTACACAGTTTTTTTTTTCAAAGCAAATTACAATTGCTCACCCTCTATTATTTTAAGAGTAGTTTCAACACATGAAATAAAGTAAGCTCATTCAATACGTGTCGTAATATATTCAAAATAATACTACGGTTAACCACAAAAAAACCAAATACGGGGTAAATAATGTACCCAAATATTCTTTCCATATGAGCAAGCAATAAGAAAATTGGTCATTGGGTGAGATATTATAAAAAGACAAGATACGCGAAGAGTGGAAATCCCTTTCTGGTGATATATGAACGCGATTGCCGTCATTTGACGTTTCTTGACCTCAGTACAATATACGAGTATTTTCTAGAATTAGACAATATTTAATAAGTAAGAAAATCATATATTGTAATGATCTCAGAAACGGAGCTATTCCTATGTTAGATGATCACCGCTGCCATGTCGTTTCTCCCACAATTGATTTACCGCGCGATTTTCATGGTGACGTCGTATACGTCCAGACGCATTTCCCACCGTGACGTCATATAATTGGCCGATTCGAGGCTCCCCTTCCTGTGTTGCAGAATATTGTTGGACACGTTCATAGCTGAATTTTGTATTACCTTTAGGTCGTTCTGTCTCCATCAGCTCTTCCAAATGTTTTTGAGTTTTGTCTTCCGAATATCTTCAAGGTACATTTAGACGTAATCCTAGGATACTGACTATGTTCCATAAAATATATAATCAAAAGACTCCAGAATATTTGACTGGTTGTCTCTACTGCTGACAAAATATGCCTTAGAAATACTCCAGAATAAAGAATTCCAAGGTGTCGTCTCAACATATTTTTCAAATCATTTTTCCGTTTACTATTAGAGCTTGGGATTTTTTTTTAGCCCAGCTGTGAGCTCGATTCAATCAACTCAAAGTTTTAAAAGAGTCATACCCGTTTACAAAATGTCTTTATTCCCTTAAGTTTATATTTATTAATGTTTATTTGTTGTCGGAAAGTGAACACTATTCAAACGAAATTAGGATTTTTGAATGCAGATCTGTACATTTCAATCTTGTAAATGATCCACGCTGTTTATGCGGATTTGAATATCACATTGCTATCTTGTTTTTCTTGACTGTCACTATCTTTGAATCCTAATTTTTTTTCTATACAGGCCTTTAGCAAACCATTGATTATTACATTGTAGATATTTTATTTAGAAACACTTATCTAAGTATAGAAGAAAATAATCTTATCTTCACTTATATAAACAAATATATGAGGCATTCGAAACGTTTTTCAAATCAAAAACATCGGCAAACGAATACCGAAAAAAATGATGCGAAGGGGAATTGCAAAATAAAAAATCCCAAATCACGACAATTTATATCCAACACGAATCGACACACCATGACAAAGACATTGAAAATGAACAAAAATCAACAAGAACTCCAAAGAACTAAAGTACAAGCAGAGTGAACCCTACAAAAACTGAGGTATCATCAGGTGCTCCGGAAGGGTAGGCACCCGTCACACTGTCAGTGAAAAAGTCGGGTTTTGTCACAGTCGTTGTTTGTCAGTCCAGTAATAAACTCTGGATATACCCAAAAATATCTTTTCTCAACTGTGAAATAGAGGCATTGTAACAGTCTGTCAAATCATAGTGAAGACCGTAAAATACGATTCATTCTTCTACAGTATGATCGCTCTTAATGTGCCCTTTCTCCTTTTCATTATTTTTAACTTATACTTTTTTTCATCTTTCTTTTCTTTTTGATAAAAAAATAACGTAATAAATGAATCAAAACTGTATACTCAAATATATTTTGGAAATTTATTATTTTGCTGTCATCTAATTTTTGTATGGAATGGATTGTGAACGTTGTAATAGACTGTATTAAAACATTTGTTCTTTTTAAAAATATAATAAGTTTAAGGAAAGCTGTTTTTCAGTGTACTTAGAGACATAATTTGCAAGGCAACAATTAACTTCAACGCCAGTATTTATGTTGTTTTACAGTATTCTATCAGTTTGTCCAATTTTTTGACGTGCTTAAATATATTTGTATTAAGTTCAAGCAACCCATTTCAATATAAGAATCCATATATTTTTCATTCGAACGAAAATGTTACTAATAGAAACATGGAAGTTAAAAGCAAAAGACTACTTTTGGACCACTGTCGACCGTTCCACTTCGCGACTTGCACTGAAAATAGGATTAAAGTCCATGTGCTATAGCTTCTTATCATTTGATTTCAATTGTCGTCCGAAAATTGTATCTGTTTAACACCCACCTTAAAAGATTACTGGTCTTTTAAAGTATAAATCTTGACCCATTGACCCCATTCTGATTTTAGATACATATCTATATAGTTAATAACCCCTATAATGACAATGTCTTTTTGATTCGCTAACACTGATTAAACCGTTTTACTTCTAAATCGAATCCAAGTTTTACGTTTTGGGTTTATCTTCATCAACGTAATGTACAAACACCTGCAGCCATTGCGTTAAATATGCATAATTTTGATATCTATACTTTGATACATGTACATTTGAAATCCTTAATGTTTTGCTATAAGAAACCTTCAGTCTAATATGAAGTTTTCACAATTCTGTTAACATTTATGGGGGGTCTCATTGGGGGGTTCTGATCCCGGATCACGTTTAACGTTTTGTTAAATTCCCGTATCCCGCTTATCATTTTTGTGTTTTTCTAGATCACGCTTATTCACTATTTAGAAAATAGAGTATTATGTAAACAGTGATACGTTTGTTCGGATACAATATTATTTTGATTGTGTAAGCCATGTAAGCAGTTAACGCTAAGAAGAGAAGGCTTTTGAATGTATTTGTATTTGAAATTAATGTTAAACTTAATACCTAGCTGTCGATCATTTTGGACAAAACTCAGACACGATTAACATAATAGGAAAGCCGATTCTGAAGCCATCAAACCTATAAGCATAAAAAAGTTTCAGTGCTTGAATTCATTTTTACAATTTTAGACTTCTTTTTATTCTGAGTGAATCAAGTGTTTACACCAGTCCTTGCATTCTGATACTAAACCTTGCAGACACAATAAGGCCTTCAAGGTTTTTGAAATTTTAAGGCCAGTCAAGGGCACCATGATCTATCCTGACAAGGAACGGCACTTCATCTAGAAATACTTTATAGCAGACGCTATTGCAAGTAATTCACGACGAGGTATGTCATAACTGCGTTCTTGTGTATTCCTGCAAGCTTGTACTAAAATTAGCATTCATAGTCTCTTTTTCACCTTGTATTTTAGATAATTAAGCTCCTATTCCAAAGGAGCTGGCTTCGATGTCTGATATTTACGTTATGGGTATCCGAAAATTTGAGCCTACACAAGACACTTTTTAAGTTTGCCACCTGACACTCTCGTGACATTAAATATTTTCACCGTGTTCTGGCAACTTATGAAGGAGTCTGGCTATTTCCGAAAAGCCATTCACATACATGCGGTAGTATATGCAGGTTCCAAAAATACTTCTCACATCTTCGTAGATTTGAGTACTGGCCATCCAATATTCCGTCGGTTTATATATATTTTCCAGGATCCAGTCGAAGATCAAGAGGTATCTTGCAGAACATCACTCATTGTAAATCGTACATACATTAAAGTGTTTGATAACGAAAAACTGAAATTCCCGCTTAGTAAAATTATCATTTTCCCGAATTCCCGAACCATTTTTATCTAATTTCATGTATCCCGTTCTACTTCGTTTCCCGTTTTCACGCACAATAATTTGACTTTCACGAGTCACGCTTACAGAAAAACGATCGATCCCGTGTCACGCTTAGACCCCAATGAGACCCTCTTTATGATCTGTAGCAAACTTACCTGTATCGGGGATATTTCATTAATTTGCCACTCTGTCCATCTAATGGGTTATTTAATATTGTTTTCTCTTTGTTGTAGTTTTTATTTCTTTCTGTTTGTTTTTCTCATTTGTTTTTCAATGCTGCCTTACCGGATATTTGCTATGCATTGTCAGGCAAGTTAAAACGTAAGTACCGGGTTTTATCTTTATGATGTTTGGTTTTGAAGCACTGTGGTCCGAAGGTTGATTGTTTAGTTGTAGTATTTGACGTCACTTTAAAAGAAAGCACACAATTATATCGCATAACTACAAGGAGTAGCGTACTCTACGGTAACCGTCTTAAATATGTGCGCCATTCCATTTCTGGACAATTAACTAAGAAACACATTCATAATAGATTTATAGGATGATATTTATTCGAAACCCTCCCCTTTATCTTATAAGCATTTTCAATAAGCTTACTATTGACAGGGGGAGGGTTTCTTTGAAGAAGCAGGAGATTCCTACTGCATCGGTGCACCTGATTCCACCAATGGTTGTTTTTGGTCCGTGTTATTAACCTGAATGTGTGTCTTCTTTTTTCTTTTCTGCACCGTACTCATGTGGTGTCCTTGTTTCTTAATATTTTTGATGATGCCGTTGTCCCTTGATTGCCCGTTGTTTGTTTTGTTTTTGTTTTGTTGGTTTTTGTTTTGTTTTTTACTAACGGTTCGGTTCTTGTTTATTTTACAATAATCAAACGTATTGAAAATAACCCGTAAATCACTGCTATATTCTGTCAGTACAATGTAGATACCATGAATAAAAAAATAAATAATTTCAAATACATCACGTATGGAATATTTGACTACTCATTACAATTTTTGAAATATTTGTGAAAATCTTTTTATCTAAAGAAATGTGCAATTATAAATACTTCTGTATATAGATAAAGTATGTCAAGTAAGCTGAAGATACAAATCACAAATGTACACAATGAAAACTGTTACCGTATATACCTTTAAGTAGAGCTTTTTCTTCATCTTTTCTATTCAAAAAGCTCGAAATTAAGGATACTACAGATACTTCCACACCGGCCTCGTTCCTGGACCACTGATCATCTTGAAATGTACAAAAGAGGTACACTACAAATAAGCTGTAAGACAAACGCGATGACTTCACTTTTCCAATAGTCAACTTCCCTTTTCTTTGTAGCAACATCACAACAGCCCCGTCATACAGATTTTCATCTCCAAGCTCATTCGCTATTCAAGAGCCTGTGTTCGATACAGTGACTTCCTTGATAGAGCCCGGTTACTCAGAAATAGGCTACTTAAAAATGGGTATGTTACCCAAAACTTGAAGTCACTCCTCCAGAAGTTAATGAGTTCACTTTTCCAAAAGTCAACTTCCCTTTTCTTTGTAGCAACATTCAAAAACCGCCAACATAAGGAGTTTACACCTCACAATTCATTTGCTAATCAAGCGTTTGTGTTCAATACACTATTACAGATACCTCCTTGATAGAGCACGGTTGCTTAACAATAGACTACCGAAGCAAGGATATGTTACCAATAACATATCTTTCAATTTACAACAAAAGTTTGTTTTTCCTCTACTGGGTTTGACTTTACTGACATGCTGGTGTCTTATGAGAAGCAAGAGATGATTTCTCTACCATTGCACCTGATTTCACCCACGGTTTTTATTGGATCCGTGTTGTTCATCTGTAGCTCTATAATAAGAAAATTTTTCGGACGTTTTATTTTCTTTTTCTTTTCTTTTTTTGTTTGAATGTGTGTTTGTTTTGTTTTGTTTTTTCTTTTTGTGTTTTTTTTTTGTTTCTGTTTTTTGCGGTAAGGACTAAAGCAGGAAGATAAAACAGTCGTGTATGTTTTAAAATATAAATTGATCGTTTAAGTAATTGGACCGACAACCGCAAATTCAAGACTGCTCGAAATGAAATAAATTCAAACAATTACGGAAAAAAGATGACGCGAAAAATTTCCGGTTTATAGCATTAACATGGAGCTGATAAATTCAGCGACATTTTGAACGTTTTTCATTTCAGTGAAATTATCATTCCAGCGACAAAATCATTTCAGTTCAGCGACATTATATTTTATAAATGTTATTATAGTTTAATTAATGTATCTTGACACTTTTGTAATTATCCATCTCCATTTTCAATTTAATTTGATAGTTACGGAGTGTATTTATTTATGTGCTATTTTTATCTCTATCTTTTGAGTATCCTTTAGAAAGAATGGGTCAAGTCTTCGAGTAACTTTTGTCTAAATAGTACTGTTCGGTTGATTTTTTTCTGAAAATTCTGATATGTATCTCATATGAATTTATATCCATTCAAATCATAGTTTATCTTCAGAGAGAGCTGCCAGTGTTCACATTTTTTTCATTTCTATACTAAGTCCTTCTTTAGTTTGTGAAAAATTAAAATTGTCATATGTAAATAGAAGACTGCCTATATTTGTAGTCATTATTTCAATCGGATTTGAATTGTCCGTGTTATTCATCCAAATGTACTCTACATTTTTCTTCTTTGTTCCGTACTCGTGTGGTGTTTTTGTTTCTTAGTGTTTCCGATGTTACCGTTGTGCATTGATTGTTCATTCTTTTGACTGTCGGTTCGCTTCTCATTTACTTTTCTACCTCAAATATTTCTATTTTATCATTTAAAACTTAATTACATAAGTAGAACTCAATGCATCCATTCTGTACTCCTTTATCTGCACTGATGAGACATAAGTTGTCGAAATGTGCATATGCGGAAAACAAATTAACAGTAACTTCGGTATTTTTTCTTTATTACCACTGGGCCGATTCCTCTACTGGTGAACTGTCAGTCCCCCAAGGTATTCACCAACCCAGTAGTCAGTACTTCGGTGGTGACCCGAAAACCTATTATATTGAAATTTACAATGCATTTAAACTTTACAAACTTTTGTTCAAAACTAAGGAGTATCTCCCTCATGCATAGCTCTGTCCTTAGCTGAATTTTGGCTGTTCTATTTAGATCATTTGGTTTTTGTTCTCTTTCAGCTTTTACTCGTTTTTCGGTAAATAAACTTCCAAATGTTTTGGTTTGATCTGCACTGATGAAAAATAAGATTTCAAAATACGCATATGCAGAGAATAAATTAACAGTATCTTCGGTATTTTGTTATTTATCGAAATCGATGGGTGAAATTACACAATTACCGAACAGAATCGTCGAGAGTAGCTCCAGGCGAAAACCAGCAGAAAAATTGTCGACCTTTATGGTTCTGACTTGGCACAGGCTTTTCAAAAGAAATGGCAAGTTAATTCAGTTTTATAGTGCACAAAACATCCTCTTCTATTTCATACTCGCCCTTTTGTATGAATGCAGGTCAAATTTGACTCTCTTGTATCTGAACTTCGTGCGAATACAAGCAATAAGCTTTTCGTCAACAAGTTTTAGAATGTATGTTTTGCGCTCCTTAAGCTCAATCAATCATGCATGAAATGTGAGTTAGGGTGACTTAATTCTTATTTGGAGGATCGTGACTATTCAAAACCAGTCTCGTTTACAAGCTGCTGTAACTGTGATCAAGTTGAAGTTTCCCTGAAACTATGTAACTATGAACATCATTTATGATAAGTCGATCAATAGCGACCTTACTTTTTCTCGAGAATCAAGAGACAGAACAAGTCGTGGTACATGTAGTGTGTACTCTGTTAAAACTTCAACTTAACTTTTTTCTTATCTTTCTACAAACAAAGTACTATTCTTCGGTTTAAGTATCTGCGATATAGATGTTTTTTAA
The DNA here is from genome assembly GCA_002080025.1 of Modiolus philippinarum. NCBI lineage: Eukaryota > Metazoa > Mollusca > Bivalvia > Mytilida > Modiolidae > Modiolus > Modiolus philippinarum. The sequence goes on from MJUU01040148.1 coordinate 17,634, forward strand.
ATTGTAAACCTGTGTAACATATTCAGAAACTGCTATCGAATAGGCATTCTTGGAAAAGTTAAATAAGGTGGATCGGTGGGTTTCCGCCATTTTGTTTTAATTTTTCATGCTTTGATAGGTATTTTTCATTAAAGAAATATACAAACATTTCAAAATTTGGACAAATCTTTGAAATATTTCGCTTAAAACCTTAATAATGAAAATCGATTAAAAAAAATCGCAATGAGTGTAGTTTTCATCTGTTACAATATTCATGTTGATTTATGACATGCTCTATATATTTCAGTGATGGTGTACTTATTCGTCAAAGAATTTCTCATATGGAATCGACTTGATGAGTGTAATGTGTGTATCTAGTTGTGTGTTGTTGTCATTTACTGGTTTGGGACACTTGTGTTTTGTCGGGCAACGGAAGACAGTGATGATAAAAGCACTTTGCCAGTTAAAGTTATATTTAAGTTCGTGGACAACCCGATATCCATGGCCAGAAAAGACATTAATAACTTACTATGAGGTAGGAGCAAAGCACGCTGTTGAAAGCATCGTGGTGACTTCAAGATGAAGAACAATATTAAAAGCGTTCTTCTTTTTCGTAGTTCTACCATGTATTTGTAGAAACTTTGTCTCATATGCATTTACTCCATACCCTTTTATTGTTTATTTAGGACTTGTGTTTGCCTCTCCTGAAGTGTGGAGTGCGAAGAAAGATTCTCCGTGAGAGTGACATATGCTCTCTACATATTTCAGTTATGGTATATTTGTTCGTCAGAGAATTTTACATAAAGATATACTATCATAACCTCAAATTTTTGCATTTATCATTCGTTTTTAATTTTCAAGTGTTACTATAACCACCTGATTGTGGTGAGATAACATGTCACTATAATGTAATGCCATTTGTTCTTGTAATCGACTTGATGAGGGCCCTGTGTTTGTCTTTTTTAGGTAGTCGTCCCCTGGCTTGGGAGACTAGTGTTCTTATTGCGAAACGGATGACAGTGATTGTAAGAATACCTTGCAAGTAACATGTCACTATAATGTAATGCCATTTGTTCTTGTAATCGACTTGATGAGGGCCCTGTGTTTGTCTTTTTTAGGTAGTCGTCCCCTGGCTTGGGAGACTAATGTTCTTATTGCGAAACGGATTACAGTGATTGTAAGAATACCTTGCCATTTTTTTATGTTTGTTGAAGACCTGATGGTGACTTACAGATGAAGAATAACAATAAAAGTACTGTCCCGTTGCTTAGTTTTACCAAATCTTTTCATTATTTATGTATATTATAATAAAAAATGTTGGCGATGTAAAATAAAATTGTGATATTTGTAAAGAATAATTGCTAACGGGCCAAAATATTATTTCATCATAATATCCATGATATATACATGTACACATTGCGTTGAAGAGAACTGATGAGCGTTCATTGTTTTTAACGCCAGACAGTCATTTACATGTACAAATAACTAAACACCGAAGTAACTGTGAATTTACGTTCTGCATATGCATATTTCGACATCTTATGTCTCTTCAGTGCAGGTTAAACCTAAACGTTTGGAAGACCATAAACCCAAGGATATTTAAAAACTGATAGAGAACAAATAACGCAATATGACCTAAATGTAAAGCAAAATCAACTAAGGACAGAGCTTTGCATGAAGGAGATAGTCCTTAGTTTTCAATAAAATTTACAAAAATTTAGATATTGTTAGGTTCCAAAAAATACAACAAAGGCATTCTTCAGCGTTCAACACTGCACAGTTAAACACTACACGGTCGTTCTTAATACGTTGAGAATGACTGGACAGTCATTCTCAATACTAGATAGTCCTTTACAGCAAAGATAGTATTTTAAGGATTGATCACCGATGTCCGAACACTGGACAGTCCCTCTCAACACCAGACAGTCCTTTACAGTAAAGGTAGTGTTAAGAATTACTGAAAAGCATGACTCAACAGTGGATTTAGACAGACATTTTCAACACGAAATCGTTTTGAAAATGACTGCTGAGTTTTATCAATGTATATCAGTCTTTCTCAACGCTTAATAGACATTATCAGTCCAAAAACGACTGACTCTCCTAGAAGCAGTAAAAAATGTAAAAAGTGTAACTGCATGTCCCATCCTTCAGTAAAACTCACGCTACTTACACCTCCGATGTCGGAGACTAGGATTAATCGTAAAACAGAAAAAAATAAAATACCGAAGTTACTATTAATTTAGTTTATGCATATGTGCATTTGGACAACTTATGTCTCTTCAGTGCAGATCAAATCTAAACCTTTGGAAATTTACAAACCGAAATATCTTTAAAAGCACAAATTACCAATATGATGTAAATAATAAAGCCTAAATCAGCTAGAATAATGCTGAGATGATATACATCAAGACAAATTTGAAGATTTAATGCATGAGAAATGTTCTGACTAGTTTTTTTTTGTTTCTGAAAGACTTATTGAGAGCTCGCCTAGCGCACATAAAATCAAACTGATTGGTTATTTTTTAACAATTAGATTGGATAAAAGTTATTGCAACTAAAAATTCAGAGGTACAACACAAATACTTACGTAATCATAGATTCCCAGCTTTACAAGCCGACACTGAATAAAAAAAAACTCAATAAGTATGAGCTATATACGCTGTGCAGGTGTAGGGGGAAGCTAAACAATTTGTACAGAAATCAGAATACGTGTGTTTTCTTAAAAAAAGATGGGGTAGTTCGCTGAAAAAAATATAAATATAAATTAATGCATGGGCATTTCCATATTGGCTTAGTTATCATTCCGAGACTCCCATATTGGCACGAGACGAAGTCGAGGGCCAATATGGGTCGGGGGATGATAGCTTGGCCAATATGGAAATGCCCATGTATTAAAATATTTATTACATTCTTTCGACAACAGATGACCGGAAGTAAACAGTCGATATTTTCACACCCGGAAAAAAATAAAGGGTTATTTTCACGGCCTTGGAAAATAACCCTTTATTTTTCCCGGGATGTGAAAATATCGATTGTTTACTTCCGATCATATTGACCATACACAAATACCATTATTTTTACTAAGTATATAATAAATAAATAAAATAAATAAATACATGGGCATTTCCATATTGGC